>PVJO010007645.1:0-80601 GCA_004026905.1 Hystrix cristata
TGAAGAAATGCTCAACATCACTAGTCATTCGAGAGATGCAAATCAAAACAACGTTAAGATTCCACCTCACTCCAGAAAGAACCGCGTATATGGAAAAATCAACCAATAACAAATGCTGGCGGGGCTGTGGGGAAAAAGGAACACTCCTCCACTGTTGGTGGGAATGCAGACTGGTCCAGCCACTGTGGAAATCAATATGCAGATTCCTCAAAAAACTACAACTGGAGGTTCCATTTGACCCAGCTATTCCCCTACTGGGGATCTTCCCAGAAGAATTAAAATCGTCATACCACAAGGACGTATGCACCACCATGTTCATAGCAACACAATTTGTAATAGCTAAGTCTTGGAAACAACCTAAATGTCTAACGTGAAATTTTTAGATGATTCTGATGTTAACAGTCACTTAATTGTCACAAAAAGCTAAAGTGTTGACTAAGAAACTTTTTTCTGTTTATAATGGTTAAATGTGCATATGGGAATGGAGGAAGACCTAGAACTCAACTGTGGTTGTCTCATTCTGTTCTCACCTGAGAAGTGATTTTCCTGAGAGGCACCTTATCTCCTGCAGATAATAGGTATCCAGTAAGTTAAGTCAAACTTCACTGGAGATCTGTTATTAAGTAGCTGACCTGTCTTCACTGGGGTGAAAAATGGCTCTTCTCATTTTGCACTTGGAACTCTGGGAAAAGATGTTTAAAATGCAGTTGGGGTGGCATTGCAATAATGCTACTGTTCCATTCTTTAAGATGGTACAATCAAACTTGGGTAAAACGCCCATTCATAATATAATTGCTTTGGAAGATGCATCCTCAGTTCCATTCCTTAGTGAAGATTTATGTATTCCCTTAGGCTAACATTTAGTTAATGATAAGTTAATCAACATCCTAGGCATAGGTATTTTCTGGAAGGTTTCGTATTAAATATTCTTAAAGGAATCTTGTTTGATGCTCCTTGACTCTACCATGTTCATTTGAAAGCGATGAACCTGAATTCTCTTATCTGAAATGTGACCAGCCAATTCCTCCCTTCTTCCTCTTCCTACATTGCCAATCAGAGGAGGCTGTAATACATTAGCAATTTAATAAGCATAGAATAATGGGAGACAGTTTGCAAGGTGATGCTTTTCTGCATTCATCCAGCCTTGTCGTTCACCCACTGAACAGAAAAAAAAAAAAGCCACATTGATCAGGGACTACTTGTTATAAATTATCTGATCCAAATTTCATGGCTGAGGATTTTGTGTTTAGAAGTATTTATGTTCAGCACACCAAGTGCACACACAATTTCTTTCAGCCAAGAGGTCATTTCGCTCAAAGAAAGAATCATCAATGGATGCAAACAGGAAGAATTGGGGCCTTGCATGTCTAGAAGGGTAACTTACTTCTCCCCTATTAGATAAGAAAGAAAGAAATGAGGTGAATATTTTTGAGGTCAGTTATCTCTAAAATTGATTACTCATACTCTGTGATGCTACTGACACATCCTATGCCTTCGATTTTTACTCTCTTTTACAATAATTTGAATATTTCATGAATACACTTTCAAATTCCTGGATTTCAACGGCTATACATTTAATAATAGAAAAAAGGTTTAAGTAATAGACATTCTCTGTTTGGTCATAATATAATTCTAGAACTTATATAACTGAGTCTCTTATTTCTTAAATTAACCTGTAAAGAGAATTGATGGTGTGATTTCTAAGAGTTCCCAAGAGTGGTTGTTACATACTTTCTACCTTACTTTTTTAAAAAATTTTATTTTAATGGTACATTTTAGATGTATATAGTGATAACATTCATCATAGGGGATTTGTACCTGTGCATGATATATCTTGTTGCTTCTTTTTTCCCATTCCCCTCCCCTCCCTTCACCCCCTCCTCCCTCCTTATTTACAAAAACTTTGTTTCCATTTTTTTCTTTCCATTTCTTATTTCTCTTGTCCCTCTGTTCCTTTCCCCCTCCCCTTCCCTTGTTCCCTTTCCCATTTGGACATTTTCTTCTCTTTCCCAATATAATACATTTTAGTCTTTATTTACACTTTCATTTTCTCACACCAAGAGAAACAATGTGATTTTTAAACATGTGTGTCCGATTTATTTCACTTAACGGTATGGTCTCAAGGTGCATCCATTTACCTAGAAATATCTCAAGCTTATCATTCTTTATGGCAGAGTAGTAATCCACTGTATAAAAAAAACACATTTTCTTTATCCATTCCACTGTTGATGGGCATTCGGGCTGTTTCCAAGATTTAACTGTTACAAACGGCACTGTAAACATGGGTGTGCATATATCACTGTTGTATGATGCTTTTAATTCTTTTGGGAAGATACCAAGAAGGGGAATAGCTGGGTCAAATGGAATCTCTAGTCCTAGTTCCATGAGGAATCGCCACACTGATTTCCATAGTGGTTGCACCAGTCTACACTCCCACCAACAGTGGAGAAGGGTTCCTTTTTCTCCACAGCCCCTCCAGCATTTGTTATTGGCTGATTTGTTGATAATAGTCATTCTTTCTGGAGCGAGGTAGAATCTCAGGGTTGTTTTAATTTGCATCTCTCAAATGACCAGTGATGTTGAACATTTTTTCATATGTCTATTTGCTGTTTCTACTTCTTCATCTGAGAAGTGTCTATTCATTTCAGTTGCCCACTTTTGGATTGGGTCTTTAAACTACTTAAGGGGTCTGATTTTTTTGAGTTCTTTATATATTCAAGATGTTACTCCTTTATCAGAGCTGGCAAAAATTTTTTCCCACTTTGTAGGTTGTCTCTTCACTCTGTTGGTAGTTTCTTTTGCTGTGCAAAAGCTTTTTAATAAGATCAGATTCCAGTTGTTGATTCTTTGTGAAATTTCCTGGGCGATTGGGGATTTGTACAAATAATCCTTGCCTACACCTATGTCTTCAAGAGTTCTACCTATTCTGTCTTCTAACAGAGTTAGTGTTTCTGTTTTAATATTTAGATCTTTGATCCACTTTGATTTTAGCTTAGTGCATGGGGAAAGATATGGGTCTAGTTTTAACCTTCAGCATGTGGAGAGCCAGTTTCTCCAGCACTCTTTATTAAAGAGGCTGTCTTTCTTCCAGTGAGGGTGTTTGGCCCCTTTGTCAAAGATAAGGTGACTGGAAGTGTTTGGATATGTTTCTTCATCTTCTAATCTGTTCCATTGGTCCTGGGGTCTGTTTTTGTGCCAGTACCATGCTATTTTTATTACAGTAGTTTTGTAATATAGTTTTAGGTCAGGGATTGTGATAGCCCCTACTTTGCTCTAGAGTCAGTAATCATGTCTTTCATTCTGGAAATGATTTCTGGTTTGATGTTTTCTAGAGCCTCATTCATCTGCTTTGTTACTTCTGCCATTACTGCTTCCAGGAGTCTGGGTGGTAAGCTTTCAGACTGTTCCACTTCATTACCCCCGGGTTTGCTTTTGGTGAGCTAGAGGTATGGGGTTGCATCTTATTTGTGTGTCTTCTCATTTTCTATTTTTTCTTCTTTAGTTCAGTTCCTGGGTTGATTCTTATGAATTGCCTGTGCAGGTAGCTTTTTTGTTAGTTTTGAGAACCCTTTGGAAATGACTACTTCCTCAGAGATGTCTTAGAGGTGTAGATGGTTTTTATGTTATGAGTCTGTTGCAAGATCTTTCCTCTTCAATTTATTGGGGCTGAAAAGGTGATGTCTATTTGGCCAGCCCCTAGTTGGCTTATAGAGTTATTTGTGACCCTCTGCCAATCTTAGTCTTGTCATGCAAGGAAATACCGAGTGGAACAATTCTGTCACCTTGGCTAAAGTAGTACAATCAGCAACAACAATAGCATCAGACACAGTCTAGAAAATAACAAACTGTAGTAACTATTGATCTGCCACCTTATACCTTATGAACTAGATTTGTGGTTATATAACAATATCCAAAATAAACCAGAAACTTGTATACAGTAAATATGCCCTTGATATGGCAATTTTACTCTCAGGGGAGAAAATTCAAAAGTGATTAGGTGGAAAGGATAGAGAAATAGAAGAAGAGAAATAGGTGAGAAGCAAGATTGGAAGCCAGGGGGAAATTATACAAACTTTGGGGAAGTAGTAAAGAGAACAGAAGTGAAGGAGAGAAGGAAGAAGTAAAAACAAGGACAGAACAAAACAATAACAGCAAAAAACTAGAAAGTCGCTTTCCTATAAAAACAAGAAAAAAAAAGAAACAGAAAAAAGAAGAGCAGCGAGGGAAAAAAATACTAAAAAAAAAAAATAAAAAAGAAAAAGGAAAAAAAATGTCCATTTCCAGGCATGTCTCTGCTGTCACTGGTAGACAGAGTAGACAGGCCCAGGTCCTTGTTGATTAATCCCAGCAGAAGATTTTGGCAGGGTACTGAGTGTTCCCAGCTGGGTTCAATAGCAAGGCTTCACCAATTCCATTGAGTTCAGCCTGATCACTGGCTGTGAGGTTGAAATCCAATTTGTTCAACTGGAGACACACTGTGTGTCTCCCACCGGCTTGGACTCAGTTCCCTACCAGTTTGAACTTGGCTCCTTTCCTTCCTGCCAATTTGAGATTGAGCTCTGCTCCGCCTTGTCCCAACCTTGCCCTGCCTTGCCCCAGCACCAAAGGCCACTAGCAGCTTTTCTGAGTTCTGAGCTCAGCCCCTTTCCAAGATGGCGATCAGCCGATCGCCACCCTCTCCTGGGGGCTGTCTAAGATCAGATGACTCAGGTAACTCACCAGCCACTGCAGTCTTCAGTGCAGTGAGGACTGCTCTACTCCTTTTGTGTGTCTTTCTGTGGAGGTCTCTGGGGTCTCCAGTAGTCACCATACGTCTGCAGGCTCACACCGCATTACTCGTTCCTAGAGCTAGGGCCACAAGTTCGGGCCATGAGCCCGGGCCATGAGCCCAGGCCATGACCCAGGGGTGTGACCCAGGGCCACAAGCCAGGGCTGTGAGCCAAGGCTGTGAGCTGGGGCTGCAAGCCAGAGCTCTGGGAGAAAGGGCTGTCTGTCCGTCACCTCCATAGTTGGTCTCTCCTTTTGCTTTCCCCACTTCAACTCTTGCTTCAGATCCGTGCTGGGTCCTGAGAACACGATTCCCTCCTTCTTCTCTTCCCTAAATTGCTATATTCCAGTGTCTGGACAACAAATCTCGGAAAGGCTCTTACTCTGCTTCTCTCTGCTCTGCCATCTTCCTGGAAGTCTACCTTAATTCTTTAGTTCTAGAAAAAGAAGTATTTGTGTTTGTAGTTATATCAAGTCCCAAGCCATACCTCTTAGAAACAGACCTATCTACTTAATAAATACCACTGAATTTAATATATTTTTTGTTCAGAGCATTAGAGAATCATTTAATTTTTAAAAACTGAAGAAATCCATTTCAAGAAATTATTTTCCTACCCCTTCTTTTCCTTCCTTGCTTTTGTGCAAATGTTTCCGTGTACTTTATTTGACAGACACCAAGGATTCTATTTAATTAATGACGGCTCCCATTACCCAGCTTCTTTCCTAACAGTTACCCTGTGCTCACTTTAGTAATAGACACTACATAAGTGCTTTCGTGGCTATATAGATTTAAATTCAAGTTAAGAACATCTCTATTATCTTTTCAAACATTGCTACCCTTCAAAATCAGAGGGATTATCTCCCAGTTTGATCCTTGGAACTGGAAGCCCATTGATCAGTCAGAGTAAGAGCCAAACGTGTTAGTACCAAAAGGAATGGCATTTGGAAGATGTGATTTGATCCATAAGGCTGAACAATCAACAAACTATGTTCATTCCACAAAGCTCAACTACTTTCAGAGCATTCTTTTTTGGAGTTGTACTGCCCTAGAAAACAGTGAGGGATAATTTTGTGTTGGAACACAGGTGCTATTTGGGACATCAAGAGTTTGAAGATGTGAAAAACACATTACACATCCAGGAGAGGGCAACAGGGGATGTACCAGCCAGAACAGAACAAATGATCAGCACTGATCTTTCAACAACATGAACCTGACTGAGCATTTCATAAATAATCCAGTAGACAATCACTGCAGGATACATGGGAATCACTCTTGTTTAATGCTTGCTGTAAATATACCCTATAACTCTTATCTTTTCAGTTGGAAAAAAAAAAGCAGTTCTTTAGATGCATTTTGAGCAACAAATAGGTATTTTGTCAGGACAGTGCATCATGATGTTACATTGAATTACTCAGGATAATGGGGCAGTGCATACAATGAGGAAAGGCAGGTTCACTCCTGGAAATTTAGAAACAGATTCTGGTTAGGTGCTCAGAAATAGAAGGCTCAGAAATGGGATTTTACTATGGTCAGGGGTATCTTGATGCTGTGAGTCTTAGGCATAAATATGAAGTTGACCATTTTTCCAAATATGTAGTATTCTTTGTAATATCACGATACTAATTTAAAAGAATTATTAAGTTGCTATAGGTTCACCAAGGACAAAAAATACAAAGAATTTTTGATCAGTCGAGCTGATTTGAGTTCACCGTATTAATTTATGGCTTTGATATTTATAGATATATAAAATGAATAGAAGATTCCAAGTGAATTGTATTAATTTTACAGAGACCAACTCTGCCAGTATTATGAATTAAAAGAAGTGCCAATTCTTTAATTTAGAGGTTTGTTGGGAGAATGTTCGTGGTATCTTAGGTAGGTTACTGGCTGCTAACAAAAGGACAGACATTTTATACTTAGCCAGGAAAGCCCTTGCCTTCCCTGCCTGTAACAATCCTTATTTTCCTCACATCGGTGAGTTATAGGTTAACACATTATCACAAACTTCACTGTCAAAATTAACCCCTGGAAAGAAGTTGTGTTGTAACAACACTCCACAGGAATTCATAAATCCGTATGGCAAGCACAGCTGGAAAGATAGCTGCAATTGGTAATGTAGCATTTCAGAAATATCCAAGAATCTCTACTTTGTGAAGTGATTTGAACTTTACACACTTTCTCATTCCTTCAAACCAACATACACGTTAGGGAGTAACTAGTAAATGCCACATGTTTCAGTTGTGTTTGAAGACTAGTTCTTATCATTTCATGTTTGCCTTTTGAAAAAAATAAACAGGATATTAAAAAGAAAAAGTCATTTATTTAAGTATCTATTTCTTCCTTTTGTGGTTTTTACTTGCTCCAAAATAAGACTGGTATGAAACACCTCTGAAATCAGTACCTAAATATAAGGAAGACCTTGTGTTGCAGCCTTGAAAAATTGTTCATTATGTGCAAACCAGCACTCCTTCCTAGAGTGCAACTTTAGTTTACTTCAGATCTAATGGGTTCTAATGGAATGTGTACTTTGTAATTTCAAGAAGAGAATAAATTGCTTTTAAAAAGTGAAACTATGAGACTTCAGCAGATATCAAATCTTGTAGTAGACATGGCAAATGCAAGAGTAAACAAAACAAAATAGTGCAGTCCCTTCTGCACTTTGGCCTACAGTAAGAAAGCAGTCAGATGATCACACTGAGCTATGTACTTCTGGTTGTGGAGTGAGGGGGAGGAAGGCAGAGTTCAAGGGCCATGCGAACTAGGAGGGCATAATGTGGACTGGGGAGTGAGTGAGTGACTCCTTCCTTGGGGAAATATTTCTAGAGTTTAGATCTGAAAGATAGAAGAGTAGATTAATAGAAGGAGTATTATAGATAGAACAACAGACTGATTTAGGGAGTCTGACTTGGGGAGATTTTCTAAAGCGGCTGATAATAATAGCCTATTAGGTGGGAATAGGTCAGAGTTGTTACAGGCTTACTCTGAAAGCTTAATGAAGCAGTAATAACTGAAATTCTACCGTGGTTCCTCAGAACGTTACCAAGTCAGTAATAACCAGACAAGTTGCAAAAGAAACAAGTTGCAAAAAGAAAATGGCCATGAGATTGCCTCAAACTGAAATCCAAGATGGGGATTCTGGGCACCCATTGTCTTAGTTACTTTTCTCTCACTGCCGAGACAAAATATGTGACACCCAAGGTTGAAGGAGGAAAGGTTTATTTAGCTCTCAGTTTGTAGAGGTTTCAGTCCACAATCAGCTGGGTCCAAAGCAGGGTGGCATGACAGACAGGTAGAAGGCAGCACATAAGCAAGGGTTGCAAGCAAGGGAGTAAGGAAGGGGCCTAAACAGTTTCTTCCTTTGCATTGTATCTCATCCAGACTGCTAGGATTAGGGTGGTGCTAAACCAATCAGTGGATTGGTTTAGTAATCACATCCCTTAATCCCAGCATCACACAGTCTAGATCCAGCCACCTCTGATCCAGCCACCTCTTACCACATGAGGCTTTGGGGACGCATCTAGACCCAAACCATAACACCCATGAAATCAGTTTCAAGAAATAAAGGGATACATCCATTTTTGGTTGGTGAACACAATACCTACATAGATTCACAATCCATGTTCATAAACAAACTCAAATTTAAAAATCTACTCCATGATGGTGCTTAGGAAAATCATGATATAAGAGGTGAGGTGGGGGGGAAATGTCAGACATTGCCTAAAGATGCAAAATAAAATAAAAATGCATGTGAAAAGGGTGCTGTAAGAAAATACAAGAAAATTAAAGGATGCATTTCTGTTATGTTTGCAGTCAAGTACAAGAAACAAAGATGCTGATGTAAAAAGCTGACTCCAATATAGATTGACGTTTAAAGGGAACTTGCAAAGATTAGAAATGAGAGAATTAAAATTTGCAATGCAGACTCAGTAAAAAAAGTCAAATGAACATTGTAGAAAATTGAATTAGTGATAAGCATGACTAACTAGTAAAGTCTTTATAAAGAATGCAAAATGAAAGCATAATTATCAGATAGCTTCATAAATATGGAAATTAGGGAGGAAAGTTGTAAGTTTTATGTAATCAATGTAATTGATATGGGTACACAGTCAGTGTATACATATTGTTCTATTATTTAATATCATGTTGTACTATCCCATTTCACTTCATCAACCCTTTAACACTTAAAGTAGATTGTATATTTTCCTCTTTCAGAGGAAGTAAATGTTATTCCTATGTTCCCTATTATAATAATTAGGGGAAATAAAGGTAGAAAATATAAATAAGATATGTACCTTCCAAGCTGCCGGAGACAGTAAAATCAAAGAAGTTATAATCTACTTAACCAGAGACTACAAATAAAGATGAGCCAGGAAGTGCAAATGAAAAAAATACAGAAAAATTAGAGCTGTAACAGTATATAGCTTATAAGAAAATATAGAGATTTAACTTCTATATTAAACATATGAATCTCAGACAGAATTTTAAAAATGTATGTGATCTTAAAGAAAATATGATGGCATAAGATATCTCCACTAGCAAAATAGATTTTAAAAATAAAAAAGAATGATAGAATTCTGAGTTTCCAAAGTATAATTCCAGTACAAAAATAATTGTACAAACGTAATTTTTTATTAAAATTCTCAAACTACAATGAAGACACTCCAATTATATTATTTTAGGCACCATTAAAAAAAAGAGTCAAATAAATAAAAATGAGGACACAAAGAAGTTGAAAATGTAGTAAGATTAGTCTCTTTAATGTAAACATATATATTTACCCACATACACATATATAAACTTTTACTTTTGCAATACTGGGGCTTGAACCAGGGCCTTGTGCTTTCTAAGGAAGCATTCACCAAGTGCCTATTTTTCAATTGACTCTGTAAGTCCTTTTTTAAATGATTATGTAGTAAGCAAAAATAAATTTAAAAATCCACCCATGTACACTTCAAATCACATTTCTAACATCTACTGGATCAAAAAATAATTATATGTTTCAAAAATGGGAGAAATGAGAACAGATACACTTACAGAATTTATAAAAACTGTGCTCTAAAATAAATTAATAACCTTAAATTCATTGTTAAGTGAGGAATGTGGGAATCAAAATCAATACTTAAATAGTCTCCTCATGAAATTAAAAAGAAACACCAAACAAAAACAAACCAAAGGACAATAGAAGGAAGAAAGATAAAAATCAAAACTACTGAATTAAAAAATACAAAATGATATGCAAGAGACATTCCAGAGGAGCTCTGAGACAGAAAAAAATGTATGTATAAAGTATTTTTCTCCAAATGTGATCTAAAACCCAGGAGAAGTACAAATACAAATAATGAGAAATTTTAAAAGCATACAATTTTACATAAAATGTTCACAAATTTAAGAGAAAACTACAGAGAACTCTATGATCATTTGAACATCTGGATGAAAACAATCTACTGAGAAAATATAAATAACAAAATTGAACCAAGAAAGTACAGAAAATCTGAATAGATCAGTTATCATGGAAGGAATTGAAAGTTGTCAAGAATTACTTTCTCCAGTTGCTCTGGGATATACATTTTATAAGAAAAATCTTTCAAATTCTTGAGGTAATTCCCTTGCAAAATAATTTACTTCAGAACAAAGACAAGAGAAAGTTTTAGTTTATGAAATGAGAATACTTCTGGCACCAGAATCTGACACAGATGGCAAGAAAGGCATTGATCTCATTTCTGCATGTGAGTACCATATAGTGGATAATATGTGTCATACAATAGTTTAAATGCTTTTTGTATATTAATACAATAAACCCTTTAGGATATAGGTGTTCTGTATTTCCAGGTTATAGATGAGGGGAAAAAAAAACTCTGAGATAATGAAGAAGTATATATGATGTTCCTCAACAATTCATGAGTAACAATTTATTTAAAAATAGGTATATAAAATAGAAGGGAGCTTCAAAAGCACAGGTACTTGAAAGAAGTAAAAAAAGTGTTTGCTAAAACTACTCATATTTGATTAAAAGTATACAAGGAAAATTAAAATAAAAACATAATGCAAAGTAAAGGACACCTCTTTGATGATCAGTAGGCACCGCCATACCCTAACGGAGGGCACGGAGACAAATGGAAATGAAACACTGTCAGTAATTATGGAAACTGGATGACGATACACCGGTGCTCATTATACTATAATTTCTGCTTTTGTTATTTATGTTAGAGAATTTCCATACCAAAAATTTCAAAAGAAAATAATGCAATTGGATTTAGTAATCTCCAAGTTTGGCTCCTGATTTCATTTTACGTGATTTTCCATTTTAACTACCTCTGTCTCCAAAAGAGCATTTGTTTACAAGCCTTTGGGGGAGAAAGATGTTCGCATTATTTGAAAGGCCTTCCATATTTCCTGGACACATTGGTTTCCTGCAAACTGTATATCTTGTTTATTACTGTTTTTTTTTTCTTTCATTTGAAAATCAGTCTAGATACTCAAGTTAAAATAACTGTCCTTGCAGCCTTGCCTTGAGAGATGGATATCACTAAAAATGCCTGGATTGGCAGTAATCCACTTTGCTGCTGCCCAGAGCTGTTCTGAATCTCCAGTGGCAGTTCCCTCCCTGTGTTACTGGGGCGAGTGTGCAGTGATGTGCATTAAATCTGCACTCAGTAGTGCTCAGATGACCTGACTTTCTGCAGGGAATGAAAAAATATACATATAAACACTCCCATTCCCAAAAGGCACTGTAGCCTGTTTAAGAGAGTTGCTTGGAGGGAGTGCATTATGCTGAGAGGCCAAGTTCATTTTCAGGTTAGAAAACTTGAAATTCAAGTTGACATAGCTTCTCTTTTCATAGCTTCTTCTCTTCCATACTTATCCTGACTGGAAAAATGTGGTGTTTGTCAGTAAAAACCAGTGAGTGAAATATAAAGAGGACAGGAGAAAGGCAATGGTCCAAAGCCTGCAAGTGGCGGTGATTTGAAAATATGTCACGTTTTACTTTATAACAGATACCATACCAAATTCATTTTCTACTGGTAGATCATCTCCTTATATTTTCAGCACAATTTCATGTACCCAGCAGCAATCTTTAACAACGCAAAATGCAATTAACATAAGCTATCATGTGCTAGTGTTCCGGATAGCTCATAAACAATTAGGAGTCAAGTCAAAATTACATGTAGTGTCTCGGGGATGAGCACCCGAGAGGAAGGCAGAGAATGCTGTTCTGTCATTGTTCTCCTGGGAGGAGCTTAGGTGAAGAAACCAGAGAAGGCTTTCTCCTCTCAGCACCACATGTGACATCTCTGGTGTGGGAATCAGAATAGATCCATTAAACTGAAAGTACATAAGCTGCATGTGTCTGTCCTGAAATTTTCAGAATGAGAATGAATGGGCCCATTAAAAGGTAGAACTAGATAAAATGAAAATTGATCTTCTATAATCCTAGCTTTAAAAACATCTTCCCTTTGCTGTGCACAAGTATCTTTCCGCTGAGTTAAGAGAAAGTAAGAGGGCTCTTTAGGTCATTCTCCCACATACAGTCCCCCGTATTCCCATTCCAATAGAAGCTGAAAAACATTGCAGGATAAATTAACTGAATAATCAGTTTGACTTTATAAAATGAGAAATATTGAAGTTGCAAGAGTTTCTCTTGACAGAGTGGTGGAATATACTTGCCTTTCAGAACCTACATGGGAAAAAAGAGTTTAAGGAGCATTTTGAATGTTGACCCTGGAATGTGTAATTTATGCATGCCTCTTGTAAGCTGTTACCTCTTAATCACTTGGAAGCCCCAGATCTTAAAGCCGGCTAATGATCCCCTGCTGTCTGTCTGCTCTGCTTGTAGCTCTGCCTTCAACACATCTGTCAGCACTGCTTCCCAAGGGAACTGTATGAAAGTTGGAAAGTCTGACATCCGTACGTTAACTACTCTGTGACTTTTTCCATTAATAATGGACTGTCCCACTGTAAGCTGTGAATTTCTTCCTCAACACCAACTGCTTTTCCTTTTATGTGCCACTAGGCCTGTCATCAGAGAGACAGCCAGAGAAAAGACATCTGGCATCTGTAACTCATAGGGGGTTCATAAAAACTAAAGCAGGTAGATTGTTCTCTCAAATGAGGTTCCTAGAAATACTGAGCCATGAATGTCGTGCTAATGGCCTCCTTCTCCTACTTGGTGACAGCTGTAAACAGTTAAAAAAGAAAAATACACACACATACACACACTGACACAAATATCATAAATTTTTATTTAAGAGATGCATTTTGAGTTGTTGCACAAATCTTCCTAGAAAGAACTCAATTATTTTGAAAACTTTATTTCTTTCTGAATCTGAAAAGAAATTGTCCTAAGATATGACAGCTAGCTGTGTCGTTAAGATCTATTTTCAAATTAATAGTTTCTCAAAAAAAAAAAAATCTCTGAAGTAAATCAAAAGTACCTTTGAGATTCATGTTTGTTTGTTAAGCCGCTTTACTCACAGATAAGATTGGAAGGGGGTGGGCAGAAAGGAAGGGAGGACTGGAAGGCCGGCAAGACAAAGGCATCAAAAGAGGAATGGGTTGAGCTCTGTGAGTGATTTTTGTGTCTCTAAAGCTCATATATATTCAAAGACTGATTGCTACTCTTGACCCTTGCAAAGTTACTACGGGAATAGCTTACCCTACCCAGAATCTAGTACTAGGCCCTAGAATTTTCAGGGGCTACCCCACAGATGTCAGATAATAGAGAATGGTAAAGAATCTTGAAAATATGTGAGCATAAATTTTTCAAAAGGGGCTGCTACAGTACTTCCAAGGAGGTGTTCTTAGGCTCAGCTGGACAGTCAAACTGACTTTATTGTTGTGGTTACACTTCACGTCTGACTTACGGAAGGACAGGACCAAGTGTGCCAGTAGAGCTGTGCCATATCTTTGTCTTCCTTGGGGCATTTTCTTTTTCAATTTTTTTGTTTTCTTATGTGTTATCTCAGGAGAAAAGAATTCAAACTCATGTAGCTAAGTGTGGAAACTTAGAAGGCCCATGTCTTAAGTAGGAGCCAAGATCTCTTTTAACATTTCTATAGGCGTAGTTTCCAAAGTCCCTGTGAGAGACAGTCCTAGTAACGAAAGTCACCACACTCAGGGAAGCCCCATACAGTCACTGCTTACCAAATGTGCATAGGTCACTTGTCATCCTCCCAGCCAGATGCAGTGGATCAATCCTTGGTCAGTTTTACCACATTGACATTCATTACTTACATGGCTGACATTTCACCTCATCAGGATTCTAAGATTACAAAGCCAGAAAGTCAGATTGTCCTGAGAGAAATCTAAAGGAGTAAGAGTTTGCCCATAGCCACCATATGGTAAGCCTAAGTCTTTCTTTTTCTTTTCCTTTATTCCTCCTCCAGCTTCTTCCCCTTTTTCTTCCTTCTTCCTTAGAAAAGATAGAAATTTAGATGTTTAAAATGTTAAATCTCTGAATTTTAAGTAAGAAGAGTAGAATAAGAGTACTGGACCAGAAAGTGGAAGACCTAGTTTTCCAGCAGTTAGCTGCATGACCACCATTAGTAAGTTAAAAGAATTGGTAAAAATGTGGTATTTCCTGTGTATATACTCAATGATAGCAATCCTGTTTCTTTCCCACAAATATTCTCCTTTTCGGTTCTGTATTACTTTGTAAAACCAGAGTGGGATTAAAAACAGTCCAGCTTCTTTCAAAGTCATAAATGATGAGATAGCAAATTCATCATTGATTAGTTTACCCAACAAAGGTAAGTGGGATAATGCTTACTCTAGTATAATTCAGGTCAACATTTTTGTCAACATTGCCCAGAGAAGCTGGATCAAAACAGTTACTTCTGAGCAGATTTTAACTTTATATTCAGTTTCTCAGAGCATTGATATGTTAATATAGAATACAAAGATTCCATTGCAGAGTCACTACAACCCTAATTGATATTGCTTCCTATTGTGACAGTATTATATCTTGCCATAGCTCAGGTGTCTTTATTTTGTCAACTTTATCATCACTCCCCCAAAAATGTTGTACAGTGTGTGATTAATTTAAACACAGTGTGTGTTTAATTTAAAGTGAATTAGGATTATTTACATTTCAGTGTTCCTGCCATAATTTCATCTGTAATGTTATAGAGACTTAGTCAAGAATTCCATTTGTACCCAGAACCCAACCCCCAAAAGAATTCCATTGTAGCCAGCAATGAAGAAATTAATTTATCAATTCTCAATCTAGCTTCAATATCTGATCTACATTTGGTCAATGACCTAGGAATTTCCTTTCAAAAGAGTGCTATTTCCTTTCGAAAGGGTGTTTACTCTACAATGAAATGTATGGTTCGTGAGGGATCGGAGGAACTACAATGAAAGTGGTTATGCCTTGCAAATATTAAGACTGTGGTTCATTCATCATAATGTAGACATTTGCAGAAATTTCATTCTTCCTCCATTGACCACAATATTAAACATCTCATAAAGGAAATGTTCCATAGACAATTTAGTCCCAGGAATGAAAGGATCTAATATTTTATATCATAGTAAGAAGCTGATCAGAGATACTGAATGCTAGCTCTTGAAGGATTGACTGGGTCATATTGAAATATGTGATTTAAAAACAGAATAACCTTTTCTTATCCAACCAAAATAAAAAATACAGAAGCTAGTCTCTCCTCATTTTTTCAAGAATACTTTAGGGAAATAGTAAGCCTTCATTCAAGACTTAAAGTATTTATTAAGGATTTATGAAGCCATTTTAAGGTATTTGTTCCTTAAGGGTGATGGAAAGCCATTATGTGGTGGGTTTAGTTATAAAATATCACTCTTTTGAAGACTGTGAGAAATGGGTTGCATCCACGTTGCAGCTAACTGACGTTCAGGGAGATTGTGCACATTAACAGTGGGCCCACATCCTTCCCTCCCTGAGCTTAGCCATGACAGTGTGTCCCTCTCCATCTTCAGAGAGGTGGCGGCAGAGCCCAAGGTGGAGGAAGCAGGCAAGGGGAGAGGCTCCACAGCTGTACTATGTCCATCGGAGCCACCTGGAGGAGAGAGCCACTAAATAACCATGGAGCACAGTGAGACAGGTTGTTCTATGATTTCCATCTAAATCAAGCAAAAGTACCCTTAAGTGATGGGCAACAGTATCCCCACTTCTATTCTTGTCTCTTTTGTTATTGTAAGTACCAGAATGATCCTTAAAGTATAAGGAAGCTCATGACTCTGGCTTAAAATGGTCCAAAGTCTTTATTTCTCACTCAGAACATAACCTAAAATCTTTACCTTGGTCTGTAGTCTCCACAAACTGACTCCTAGCTATAGTCTTATTCTATTATTCTAAATTTCACCCATGTACTGTTAAAGACACTAAATCTGTCCCACCAGTGATGGGGATTTGTAATTGTTGTTCCCTTCCCTTTAAAGTCACATCCTCCAGATACTCCATGGCTTACAGCCTTCCTTCACTTCAGATTGCTGCTCATTTTCACCTCTTCTTTGATACTTCTAAGATAATATTGATTGTAGTCCTACCTCCTTTTTGTTGTATTTATTTTCTTCATAGTATGTAGAGCCATGTGACAGAATGTTCCTTTCTGATGATTGTATTTATTAGCAGATTGAGGAATTTCATGGATCTACTTGAAAATATTTTACATGATAGTCACAATGGATATATTAAGCAGTAGAATGACTGCAACATATTCCTGTATTATTTGGCTTTCCTGTCACTGGGACGCAATACCTGACAACTACAGCTTAAAGGAAGGGAGGTTTAATATGGCTTATGGTTTCAGGGGATTCAATCCATGATCAGCTGACTCCGAGGCAGAAACATCATGGTGGGAAGCATGGCGGAGCAAAGATAACTCAGTTGATGGTGGCTGGGAAGCAGAGCAGAGGAACAGCATCAGAGAGCAAGTGGCCAGGAACCATATATAGTACCTAGTACAATACCCCAGACTTGTGCACTGCTTCTAGATTTACCTTCTGAGTTCTCAGAAATACATGTTCATTCTACTGTTCAACTCTGAATACATCTACAGAAAAGTTTGAAATGCATTGTTTCCTATAGAGCAGGCAATCATCTGTATTATGTAATTGAGGGACACCTGAAAAGCTATCTTCTTCCCATGAATCTGTGTCCTCAATCTTCCATCATATGTACAAAACCCACCATTAGTCTTTCTAAGGATTAACTGTGATTAGAAGGTGACTAACAGTACTGCTATAGGAAGCCTGTGCGCATAATTCTAGTTAAAATTGCATGGTCTAGTGAGCAAGAATCTGTCAAACAGGCAGAAAAGCAGTATGTGACTGCTTTTAAAGAACCATAGAGACTCTCACCACCCACCTCTCCTTATCTAAGGTTCTGGACAAACAGAGGCACCTCACTCTTTCGTTAATGCTCAGTGACAGGTGCCTGTGGCAGACTGAAGGTTCATGATGGGTAGGCTGCTCTCAAGGAACACTGAGCCCTGTCCTTCACTGCTGAGCTGCACACTGCCAGGAATCACTGGCTTTAATTCCCAAACCTATTTATGCCAGTTGTACTTATGATTATAGACTTTAAATATTATACAAACTAATGAATAATAATTGGTTTATATAATAAAAGGGAAGAACTGTCATTTTCAAAAAAAAAACTATGTTAAATCCTTTAGAAAAGACCCAAGAAAAACAAGCCAATCAGAAAGAGGATGGGGAGAAGGATGGAAGGAAGGAAGGAAGGAAGGAAGGAAGGAAGGAAGGAAGGAAGGAAGGAAGGAAAGGGAAAAGAAAGAAATTGTGGGCAACACAATTAGACACATAGGAGTTTATTTTTAGATAAAACATTTATAAATCAAACTCCAGTATGATTATAAACTATGAACCTTTTGTGAGTTATTTTTTAATGAGAGTTGGTAATACACAATGAATGTAGCTTATCTGAAAATAACAATCCCAGCCACTAGTCAAATTAAAAAATAGATTAAGTGATAAGGGGCACATTGGTCCTACATCAAATCATTGACAAATCATAAATTTAATGGTCTATATATTAAATAAGTCTATTAACAAATGAAAATAAATTATGTTTAATATTAGTGATTTGTAATAAATTGATGTAATATTTAATATATATGTAAAATGCTTAACATATAAATGTAACATTTCTTTTTGGCTTACCACTCTGTCAACTTTTTTAATTTAACAACTACCTGTAGGTTTCAAAACTGTAGGATAGGAGAGTTTTTACATTGTTTGAAAATAGATTTCAAAAGTAAGAATTGCATTCCCGTCATATGCATGTTGAGAACAACAACAGAAGTAAAATATTGTAATCAGAACAATCTTAGGAGAAGGGCTGGGGATTTAGCCCAGGGGTTAGAGTGCTCGCCTTGCAAGCTCAAGGCCCTGAGTTCAATCCCCAGCACCAAAAAAAAAACAATCTTAGGAGAAAAATACAATTATTATCCTTATTTTACTCATAAGACTTACACAAAGAAAATGACTTAAAACTAAACTGTTTTCTAACTAAGCTGTGCCTTAGGCAAGGGTTATCCTTTTAGTTCTGATGCTGTAATGCCTCTTCAAGCCTCTTCTCCTACACTTTTCATTTAAATCTTTTATAACATGGCTTTTTCTAAATAAATCTCAACAGACTTCTGGGTCAATAGTAGCGTGTCTTAGTTACTTTTCTCTCGTTGCTGAGACAAAATACCTGACACCCAAAATTAAGGGAGGACAGGTTTATTTAGCTCACAGTTTGTAGAGGTTTCAGTCCATAATCAGCTGGGTCCAGGACAGGATAGCATGGCAGGCAGGCAGAAGGCAGTAAGATAAGTAAGGGGGTAGGCAAGCCTTTTTCTGTCCCTTATATTTTATCCAGGCTATCTGGTTTTAGGGTGTGTAGCACTCCCACCCTTAATCCTAACATCACATCCTTGATCCCAGAAGAACCATGCCAAACCAATCAGTGGGCTAATTTTGTAATCACACACTCTCGATCCATCCCCACCTATGACCACATGAGGCTTTGGGGGGACATCTAGACACAAACCACAACATAGCATCTAAATCACCATGACATTGTGATCATCAAAATAGCATTTTTTATCTCTAGTAACTAACTCTTGTCCCTTAAGGAGGTGTGGGAGCCATTCTTTGATTAAATAAATTTATGAAGTGCTCTTGGAGATTTACAGTGCTAAAATTTAGAGAGTTCCTATAGTAAAGAAATCTACCCGATTTTTTTCAACACATTATCTTCCAAACATATTTGTCCACGTGGTTTTATCTTGTAATACCTCTTCACATTCAACTCAACCAGTATTCTATAGCACACGATTTAAAAACACTGCTCTATAGTAGGTGTGCTGACACCTCTCCTTATGTCCACTTTTGTTCTTATATGCTATTAACTTATTGGATGTAGTTCTCTGGTCTGAATCATTTTATTGTATTTTTACTTTACTCAGTTCTTTGTTATACTCAGGAGAGAAAAGGCAAATATTGCAAAATAAAAATGGATTTGGCAGTTTTTTGTCACAGCTAAATTAAGAACTTGGCACCCATCCCCTTAGAGGTCAGTGAAAGGTGCACACAATTATCCACAGGCAGAGTCATCTAAGGACAGACCTTGCTCACCAAGTCTTGGTTAAGAAGCTTAGGAAAAGCAAAAATATGTTCAAATTCCTGCCGCAAGCAGAACACAAGTGCATCCGGGGTCAGGCGTCATCAAAGAAGGTCAGCTAATCAATGTTCACCCTGCAATTTATGATCCAAAGGGCTGGAGGAATGCTAAAATTATAGGTATCTTGGCCCTTGCAGCTAAAGTTGACACATCAGCTGGTGATTGCTTTGTATTTTTGAAGCTGGGTGAAAATAACTCTGCACAGTCCTTAGCCCTGGCCCTGCTTGCAATCACATGCCTCCTTTACAGGATAACCAGGCTGTTTGTGGTTGCTGTCATCTGCGTGTGTCTGGTATAACCTTGTGGTGTATAAGCACCTGGCTGTGTAGTAAAAATCAGGAGAATGTTGAATACTTGACTCAGAACTTTCGTTGAGGAAGACCTTCCTTCATTTCCCTCTTTGCCCCTCTCTTGAGACTTTACCATTAAACATCAGAAGAGACTGGCTACAAAGATGCCCTTTGGAAATGCCAACTTGCTTGACTTTCCAGTCCCAGTGCTTTTGTCATTTGCAAATATAGCATTGTTTCTATAAAACAGCTTTTAAGGGACGTCATTCAGTTAGAATGAATCTGGGTAGAAATCTGGAGAATAATTAAAGGAAAGAAACCAGGCATGTGTTAAAACAGAAGCAGGACCCTTGGAGGACATGGAGAATTATTTTGTTTTCAATAGAATTAAGAAGTTAGAATTTGAGAACACATTTTAAAAGTACCTGTATTGTTGTTGCCCCCTGGATAACACTCTTCTATACTGTGTTATTGTATAGCACTTTTCTGTACTGTGTCTTTTGTCTAATTGTTCTGTTAATCGGGAGACTTTTGCTTACAAGTGCCAATATCCAATTCAATATGCCTTTAAAAATGGTAATTCATTGGCATAGAATTCCAATCAGATGTAGCTAGATTTTGGTTTTCACATGATAGAGTTAGGAATCTCTCTATCCATCTCTTGGCTTTGCTTTCCTCCAGCTGCCTCTCACTGCCTGGTAACCCAGCAGAAAGAGAATGGCTCATTTTCTATAATTTTAACAAATCTTCAAACATGTCTTTTATATGCCAACTTGAGTTATATATCCATTCCTAAACCAGTTGTAATGAATGAAAGCTCTATGGATGGGTCTGTATAGAAAAAAAACTGATTTGGCTGACATAGGACATGGGTCTACTCCTGGAGTTATAATGGAGATCAGTCTCCTGTGTACCACATCTTGGAATCTTGGAGAAATGGGTCCTGCAGAAAAATTCAAATGAGGTTGCTAGGTGTGGAGTGGGAGGGAAGGGGGCTAGGTACCAAAAACAAATAATGTTCAGTTTTCATCTTCTTCTGGGAGATGTTTACAGTGTAGGATCCCATCCCCAAAGTCTTATTTCAAGAGTTGTATACCATGAACTACAAGATTCAGTGTCCTGGAATCTTGAGCAGAATTCAAGAAACTTGATTCTCCTAGAACTCTACCCCTGTTGTATATATCCTGCCATGTTCCTAGTCCTTAGAAGAATGCCTGGTATGTCCTGGCACACAGTAGGTATTTGTTGAATGAGTGACTAAAAACTAGACATAATGGATACAGAGTTACAGTTTTGGAGTACAAAAAATTCTGGCAGTGGATAATGCTGATGGTTGCACAAGTGTGAATGCACTTAAAACCACCAAACTGCACACTTAAAAATAGTTGAAATGGTAATTTTTATGTATGTTTTGCCACAATGTTTTTTTTTGTGGGAAGGACGGAAAAAATCCTTAGACATTGAGAAAGACAAGATTTGGTGGCTTTTTCTGGCTCTTGCTTTCCAGAAGCAGGCACATCTGGGAGCAGAAGGAGGTAGGTATCCAGTACTTGTCTTCCAGAGTTCAGCACAGGCATTAGCCTCTCCGTCCTTCACCCAAAATCAAAGCAAACAAAATGATTGAGACTGTTAGAACCTGCTTATTGAATGTAATATGTGAAAGTGGTTTAGCAGAAATTCACAAATTGTTGTCTCCTGTGGGCATGAGGTAAGAACGTAAATAAAGTAGATAGTATGGGTCAGGTAGAGAACCACATACCCCTTTTAAACAGGCCGGCCACTGTTTATCTCAGTTCAGTTTATTGCCTTGAAGGAATAGATGCTTAGTATTGCCTAGTCTTGCAATTTTTCATGAGAAGCCATAAATGTGGAATTTTATGTGGAATCTTTCAATTTTTAAATGTTAGCAGTCACTTTTTAAAAATTTATAGGATAGCATGGTAAACAGAATACAGCTATTTTCCGGATCTAGTCTATGGGCTGGCAGCTTGAAATATCTGTAGAAAGTATTACTTTCTGCCTATTTATTTTCAGTTTTCCCTAAAGAATAGACTTTGATTCAAAGAATAGACTCTTATGAGTAAATAACGTTAATGATCCCAATCCCCTGAATTTCTTTTCTTTTCTTTTTTTGTTTTTTTTTTTTTTCCAGTGCTGGGAATTGAACACAGGGCTTTTCACATGTTAGTCAATCCTTGCATATTTACAGTTTAAGTTGACATACGCCGTTAGCATACATATCATCATCCCAATTTGCTCTTGCAGTGTCTGAAACTTTAAGTAGAGCAATGTGAACTTGCACTGAAATCATGTGAAAGAGTCTTCTGTACTGTGTGACTTCTTGGGTGGCTTTCAAAATTCCTTCCAGGTTATCTTATTTATCATTTATGTGAATGAATTCTTCCCTCTTACCATGAAGAAAAGTTATTTTCTCAGTTCCCCACAATTCCTTTTGTTAGTCAGATGGGAGGAAAAATCATTAGCTATGCAAAACTATAGAAGCAGGTTTGGATATTTAGCCATAATAAATATAATAACTGGGGAATTTCAATCATATATTTCACATCTTTCCTGAGATGGATAGATTCTTTTTCCCTTAGGGAACTTTTAACAAAATGTTTAAATCTCCTTGGCATGTTGGAATAATCATTAATGTTTACAGTTGCTATGGCAACTGGAAATACTGGCAATTGAGTAGGAAAGAAGCCTGAGTGGGGAAGATAAGCTGTGTCAATTATTGAACATCTGTCAAACTGTTAGCCAATTTAAAGTGACAGGCAAAAAGCTAGAAATCGAAGGTGAGTAAAATGTATCTTTACTAGCATTCAGTTATGAGCATGAGTTTTGTATTGTTTTACCATTATTATAGAAGGATAATTAACTGTTCATCCACACAAAGGAAGGATTTTCTATTGGTAAGATCTGACTGCATATGTAATTTTTTTTATTCCATAGTATTTTTAATCCATCTCTAGTGGATGCTGCTTTGCAGTTTCTGGAGCTCTTTTGCACAGATTATTTAATTCAGTCTTTATGGCAATACACTGAATCTGGTAAAGTAATATCCATTTTATAGGATTTTACATTTTATAGCAGCAGAGTGATAGAAACTATGCCTGTGATCATAAACGTTTTCATTCAGGGTGCTCATTTCTCCATCCTCACCACTGCTCATTTATGCAGAAGTAGTGCCCCAGATACTTTTCTCACATCTAACAACATCCACTTTTGGTCCAGTGGCAGTCATAACAGATCAATTATAACTCCTTTTCCCTCTGAGTGCTAGTGCATCCTCAGAATCCTAACACAGCTTCCTGGATGGCCAATGCCAATTAGTCAAGGCCGTGTAATTCAGTCGAAATCTGTTTACAGTCACTCTCCCATAAGGAGTTCTTGCCTTCACTTGGTGGTTGTTTGCAAATTGTTTGCACATATATGGCTTAAATTTGGTCAAGAAGCCTATAGAGTGAGGGTAACTATCCCTTCTTTACATGCGAGAACTATGAGGCTTAGAGGGATTAAGTGATTTGGTCAAGATCACAGTCAGGTGGAAGATATCTCTTTACCTACTGTCTTTTGTACTGTTGGTATGAGAAAAGAGAGTAGGTAAAAGTCTAACATAGTAGATTTCAGTCCTGCCCTGCTTGCTTACTGACTAAAAGAAATCAATAAAAGAGCAGGCAAGAGGAGAGAGAAACGAATAGTATTTAATGATTCTCTGAGTACCTCTTCCTGCTTCTGACAAAGCAGAGTGTTGGACACATTTCTCCTCTAGAGTACTTTCCACATGTAATCTGTAGTGTGTGAGCTCTAAGTATAACTTTGTGCTGTCTCCCAAATGAAGCAGTTATTTATTATCTGTCACACTTCAATCGCATCCTCAGTTTCTCCCAGATCTTAGTTTCTAGAAAGTGAGAGAGCATGTTAATTTTAAATCAGGATTTTTGCTGCTTCAGTTCATTAGTAAAATATGCTTTATGCCTATGGTCAGAAGATTTAATTTTCTAGCCTGGCTTTATTTAATATTAAGTTTTAATGAGTGACTTTTCACTTTATTCCCCACTTTTATTTTCTGGAAAATAGATATTATTACTTCCTAGAGATGAATCAAATTAATTAACATGAACAATAGTAATTTCTGTAAAATAAGGCACTATACTACAAGATAGGAGTATAGCTTTATTGTCAATCTGATCTGTTATGTAAGAAGATTAGTTATACTTGATCTTTAAAAACAATTTTATGAATATCTAAATCATGGAATGATTCTATTCATCATATCTGCCTTTTCTATAATAAATATTAGTGTTTATTAAGTGCTGGTTTGTGCTGGTCAGTGTGCTATTACAATTAGCACCTTGCTTACAGGATTGCACTTGACTCTCTCAACCAACCTGTAACGTGTTAAGCAACATTATCTCTGTTTTTCAGATGAGCAAATTGAGTTTTAGGGAAGATTGGTAACTTTCCATTCTCACAAAGTAGTGGCAAAGCAAGGTTTCAGGACCGAATACATCTAGCTCCAAATACTGAAGTGTTGGCCATTTATAGAAGATATTCTTAACACACCTGAAGTAAAGATATTTATTTCAAAACAAGCCACAAAACAATTTTCTCAGATGTTAAAAATTTATGATCATAAGATATTATTTTTGTCCTGAAATATTTTCTTGAAACTGACGTTTTTCTTACAAGTCTGTTTTATTACTTTCAATGACTTATAAGAGTCATTGGTTAGAATTCACCATTTCTGATAACCACTTCTTATAAAAAAAAATTGTTTTAATTGGGAGAAGGGAGACAAGAGATCAGTATACAAGTATCCCGAGCGAACTTACAAATAGTAGTAAAAAGAGGCCATTACTAAGTGAGAGAGGGAAAATTCAAGAGGTCTCTAAGGAGAAAGAGTAATGATACAGGTTTATATTGGTCAAGATACTTTTGATTGCTTTTGATTTTCAGAGGAGCAAACATAGTATTCACTGGGGATTTATTTTTAATGAATAGACTTGCTAATTTAAAAAATAAATCCGTTTCTGTGGGCATGGTAGTGCAAGCCTTTTATCCCAGAGCTCTGGAGGTTGAGGCAAAAGGATCACAAGTTTAAATCTGCCCAGGCAACTTTTCTTGCTTGTCAAAGAAAGAAAAAGAGTCTGAGAACGACAGAGAGAATGGGGAGGAGGAGAGAAGAAAGAGGAAAGGAAGAGGGATGGAGAGATGAAGGGAAGGAGGGAGGGAAGGAAAGAAAGAAGGGGATGTAGCTTAGTGTAAAGGTCTTGAGTTCAATCCCTGGTACTACAGAGAATTAAGAGAAAAAAACAAGTTCCATGAAAGGCAAGGATGCTGAATTCTTCCTTCCAAGCTCATTTTCCTGAATGCCTGTATTCATTCCCTCAATTTGTGAGGTCTGAGTTGTAGCTTCATCCTTGTTAGATCACATTGTCAGTAACACATTTGACATGGGCATGGGGCACTCTGTCCTCAAATCCTGGAGTCTTAAAATCAGAGAGGCAGCTTGAAATATGAATTTGATATGAATTGAAATATGAACCCTTTCCTCAGCTTGAAATATGAATAAATCTGATTAGCTATATTAAATCATGTGGCACTTACTAGACCGATAGCTGCCTTGAGAGACAAAGTAATATGATTGGTCTACCTCACAACTCATCCCCTTCCACGTGGGGGTCTTTGAGAAATGAAGACTGGATACCATGAGAACCTGTTGCAGAAGCATGCCAAGGAAGAAGAAATAGGCCTTTGGGGGCAAACCAAATAATAGAATAAATTCAGAGATGATAGATCTTTCTTCTTGTCCTGTCCACTACCACCTGAAGCAGAACCTACATTGTGATTCATAAACATCTCTTTGAATTTATTTTTTTTTAATTTTTTTATTATTTTTTACCAAGAACATGTATTGGTACATTGCATACATAATGATCATAATCAACATGGTTGTTTTGTACCTGTACATGATACATCTTGGTTTTCCCCCCTCTTCCCCCCTTCCCCTCCCCTCCCTTCCATTCACCCACCCCTCCCTATTTGCAACAAGTGTAGCTACACTTTACCATTTTTTCCCCCCTTTCATCTTACTTTTCTTTTAACCTTCTTCTTTGAATTTAAAAAGTCCAAATTTAAGAAAGAAAATAAAAACCTTTTGCTTGAGAAGGACAGTTGCATTTTTAGTAGACAACCAAGCTAAATGCTTTTATTAACTGGTTTCACTGGCACGTTAGCAAGAGGCAGGGAAGGGGAGGGTATCTACTGAGTTATAATGAAAACTGGTGTTTTCTTAGCAGATTTGATTAAGGGTTAATTTATGCTCATATTAAATGTCAATTTCTGTCAAATCTTTAATTGAGGAGAGTACTTAATTGTTTAATAATCTGGTGAATAGGCTGTGGTATTGGTGACCTGTATGCGAGTTGATTATATTATTTGAAAGCTTGCTCCGTTAGTCAGATTACTGCTTGAAGCTTTTTTAAAAATGTAAATAATTATAGTTTAATTGACATTTCTACCATTTATTCAAAATTATTCGTTATTTCAGAGTGTTCATTTTAGTTTCCATACTGAATAATTCTTTCTCTCCAGAAATTGCTAAGCTTAAACTAATAAGATACATTTTGATTATGCTGCAACAAAACCCACAATTCTGTTCATTGTGATTGTGCAGCCTTTCCTTAAAAAATACTTTTAAATGCTCATGATACAAGAGATGTACGTTCTGCTAGTTGAGGACATATTTGCTCACCTAGTTCCCTGAAATTGTGAGAATCTCCCAAGTGCCACATGTGGAGTTAGATGTTGGATGTCATGCGTGCAAAAGCCCACAAGGTTGTCCTTGTTCTTATCTCAGACCCTGTCTGCAAAAGGGCCTGCGCATCAGTCATGATCATCACCCCCACAACACCCTATACATGGCGACCTCCTTTAGCCTAAGCTGAGGCATGTGGATTAAATGAAGATTACAACTGCAGTGGTTTCTAGCCTAAGAAAAAATTTTCACCAAGTTCTCAAGAGATATCTATTTTAATTTTAAGCCTAATTCCACTAGTCTTCTTTGTGGTTTTGGAATAGCTTTACTTGACACTCCTATAACTCCCTTTCCAAGTCTCCTGAGTTGAATTATCTCTATTTTACTTATTCTTAAAACTGTTACAGGCAACAAATAAGAGCATGAATATAAAAGTGTTTTGAGGAGCTGGGGGTATTGCCAGTGGTAGAGAGCTTGCCTAGCATGTGCAACGCCCTGGAATCCATCCCAACCACTGAAGAACTTGAAAATGTAAAGAATTAAACAAATTGTGGGTTTGCTGATGTACTGGTAAAACAGCCTTGCTTAAAGGGAGAGGGGAACATCTGACTCACTGGATCCAATCCTTTCTTTGTGTAGGGAAACATTTTAGTCCAGGGGTTACTACCACTTTTTGAGTAACAAAGTTCTCACCAGGTCACTCTGGTGTCATTTTGGTAACTCAAGGAGTAATATCAATATATATCATTTATCTAAACTATATTGTGTTGGCTGACTTCATCCATGCATGATTACCTCTCTGCATTTATAGTCTTTTTCACTCTTGGATAATAAATCATCTTTCTTCCTCTTTGTAAACTGTGCAGAATTGACAACAGAGTAGGAGATAAGGGAGAGGAAAGATTGGGGGGGGCGGTAATTAAAAATTGAACCCAGGGCCTTCACAATGATCTATATCCTTATCCCTTTTTTAATATTTTATTTGGAGAGATGATCTCCCTAAATTGACCAGATTGGCCTCAAACTTGCATCCTCTCACTTCATTCTCCAAATTGTTGGGAATATAAGAATATGCCACCAAACCATGTAACAGGAAAAAAAAATTTTTTTAGGGCAGCAGGCTTAAACTCCCTCATCTGATCTCAGTGATTTTGATTTATTGTCTAATGAAAGTATTGTACTCTCTTATTTACAGTAACTTCTTTCTCACTAACACTTTCAGCCTGGGGTTCAATAATGATATTGTTGCTCTAGGAAACATCTGACATTTGGAATTTCAGTTCAGTTCAAATAATGTTTACTGAGTTTATTGCAGAATGGGAGAGAGAAAAGTGAGGCAGATGGTCTCTTGCCTTGTGCTACTTGTCTGCAAGTAGTACTTGCCTGGCAGACAGAGGAGAGATGAGCAACTAAACTATTCAAATATAAGATAAATGAAATTTTAATATGTGAAATAAAATGCTAGTTACTTTCAGGCCAAAAAGTCAAACTTATTTTGTGGTGGAAGAGAAACAATGTATTTCAGGGGACTGAAATATGCCCTTTTTAAAAGGTAGTAATTGAAATTGGCAGAAATTAGAAAGGCATCTTGAGAAAAACATGCAGATGTGTAGGCAGGAAGACCAAAAGCCCAGATCTCCTCAGGGAACCAGTGACTATTTTCCCACTTTGCTTTAAGAAACTTTAATTAGCAGTATAAACCTTTCTTAAAAGAAAATTTCATGGTGAAGTACAAATTGCAAAAATGTAGAGCTGTCTTTTCTCATTGCTGAGACAAAATACTTAGTGCCCAGAGTTGAAGGAGGAAAGGTTTCTTGTGGCTTACAGTTTGTAGAGGTTTCAGTTCGTAGCTGGCTGGCTTCAAAACAAGGTGGCATGGAAGAGAAAAAATAGTTAATGGCAGGCAGAAGACAGCAAGCAAGTAGTGAAGCAGCAAGTGACAAACAATAGCAGCAGCCCTCTTTCTGTCCCTCATATTCTATCTAGGCTACACACCCTTTGGGTGGGTAGCACTCCCACCCAGAGTAGGCCTTCCCCCTTATCCACACCCACAGTTAATCCCAGTAGCATACATTCTAGATCCAGCCACCTCTGAAAAGCCCCACCTATGACCACATGAGGCTTTGGGGGGACATCGATTCTCGATGTCCTAAATCTCTCTGCCTAAAACCCAGATGTGATGGGCAGAGCCCTCCCATTGCGTCTTATCTTTGCCTTCTGAGAGAATAAGCATGTACTGTATGAACAACTCAACTATTGATATCCCCTCAGGCTCCCTAGTCATTTACAGAGAAAAGCCTGAGGGACACTTTCAGAATATGGATTTACACAGGGAAAAGAGTGGACTGCTAAGACTGGATAATTTAGGGCCTTGCTGTGGAAGAACTTGAAAACAAAGTTGATGCACTTTACTTACTCCCAGAGGAAGAGTGGGCTCATGGAGAGCTTGCATGGGAAGGAGGTGCATGACTCAAAACTGCTCTTTAGTAGGATTAATTTGGCAGTGCTGTGTGGGTTGGCCTGAATTTTGCAAAATGGAAGACTGTTCTTAGGCCATTGACAGGGACTGGTGAGCTGGGCACATGAAGCGAAAACCTCAGGAAATTGAAATCCATAAAGGCTGACTGGTATCCCTCCCCACATAAGTGGAACTTCACGACCTAGAGAGGATCTTGGATTTGGCAAAGAGATTTTATGAAGAGAATGCTAAGTGTTGAAGCTAGAAATGTTTCATCACCTGCTTTTCTGTTCTACCACCTGAGGAAAAGTAGTATTTTTTTCTCGAGCAAAGCACTGAACGTTGATAGTTATCTCTTTAACTTGTATGCAGTTTCTGCAGTATCTGAAGTATTTTAGACTAGACTATCAAAAAATTCATGCTTCAAGAGGCTAGTAGTTCTAAAATAAATTTTGGCTATATGTTTGAACTCTTCATAAAGTATAGCAATACCTTTCATTTCTTAAAATTATCCATTTTTCACAAATAATTGAAAGAAATATCCTTTATCCCCCATGACTAGTGTTCCCATCTGTTGATCAGAGTCCACTAAAGCTGCATCTGTCAGCCATCGCTTTGCTGTTTGACCACACTGAGCAAAATGGACCATTCATTATTACAGATAAAACTCTAATGTGATTCCATAATGATTTTAGCACACACACCCTATCCCATAAAAAGACTCAGAGTAGCTTAAATTAGTATTTTTCTAATACCAGTTTCATGCTAACAAAAGTATGCAACTAAGGGTCAGTTCCTGTCTGTCTCTTTACTTTATACCCTAAAGCATGGGACACACACTAAATTGTCAGGAAGTTATGTGGGCCAGGGCGGGCAGTAGCAAGTGGGATAGAAGACTCTGTGTCTGCTCCTCAGTGGGAGGATGCTACTCAGCTCTGCCAGTTCCTTCTCTGATAAAATGAGAGACTGCGTATTCAATCTTCAAAAGCAGGAGTTTCTCAAAGTGTGGTCTCAGACTGGCAGCATCATTGTCACCTTGTTAGAAATGCAAATTCTTGATTTCCAGAATCAGAAGCTCTGAAGGTGTGGCCCAGGCTTCTGGGTCAGAAAAGCCCTTCTGATGATTCTGAGGCTCACTCAAGCTTGAGAACCACTTAGGATATGGACATTGTGCTGTTCCACCCAGCTTGCCCTGGAGGACCTGACACCTGAGAACTGTGTTTCGGCTTCAGTGGAAACTCAGTTTCTAGAGATCTCCTTGATTTTCACTGTTTTTAAAACATGCAAAAACTGTAAAAGACATACACACTTGTCAAAGCCAAGTCTGTATTCTGTTTTGTGCTGTCACTTTCCTTCCTCCTCCAAGAGCCAGAACATGTGAGCACAAAGCATGCTTTTCTGATTTAAAAAAATACACTTTCTTCCCTTGAAGGATGCAGAGCTCTCTGGCCGCCAAACATTTCTAATAGCAAAGGAGGTTGGAATCTACCCTAGGACTCCTGGACCATATCCCAAGGCAATCAGCTACAAGTACAAGATTTACTTGAAGTCTTTTCATTTACTTTAAAATTCATATGCATCTTATATCCTATTCTACTATATATTTATATCTGACTTACAATCGATTTGATATGTTAAATTGTTTTCAAGTTAAATTGTTTTCAAGTTAACTTCCACACACAAATTTTTAAAGAAAATCTTGTTCCCACAAAAATGCTCAACTTAATAAAATAAGGGCAAGGAAACAGGTAATATAAATCAGGATAATTTTAAGTCATATTCTAGAGCAATGTTGAAGGACTGTACACATTATAAAAATCTCCCTTTCACCATCTTCCTTCCCATATCCCCGCTGCTACATTTCAGTAAGTAGCACATAGCATAAATATCATTGAATACAAAGAATGTCTCCTTAGAAGCTTATTTTTAACAATGCTTCCTACCAGGTTAGGTGAGATTTAGCATTAGGCCTTATCTAACCCTTGCATTATATGGTCACCATTTCATTCCTCCAAAATGAGTGCAGGTTGCATACTTTTTATCCAAAATACTTGGTACCACTGTTTCAGATTCTGAATTCTTCCAAATTGTAAAATATTGCATATACATAATGATATATTTTGAGTGTAGAACTCAAGTCTAAACACGAACTCCATTTGTATTTCATATACACCTTATACACATAGCCCAAAGGGGATATTACATAATATTTTAAATAATTTGTGCATGAAATGATGTGGAATGGTGTGAAATTTCCTTTTGCAGCATCATGTCAAAAATTTTTTGGAATTTGGACCATTTTACAGTTTGGCTTTTCAAATTAAGGTTGTTCTACCTGTATTGTGAGATAGTGAAAAACTTGCACTTGCTGTGCCAACTTGAATTGTTTAGAGATAATTGCCTGAAGCACAATATTGAAAATGATTCTGAGTCTGTGTGTGGCAGAGTCAATTATAATTGTTAGCAACGGGTGTAGGAGTGGCAACTCATGGCCCAAGTGACAGATATATGCCATCCCTGCTCTACTTGGCACTACTAAATAATGAGAACAGTGTCTGGACCCCAGATGGTCCTGCTTAATGCTGGGACCTGCCTAAATTAAGTTTTCTGGGCTGCAGAGCATTCTTAATAGGGGTCCTGTCAGCTACAGTCAGGATTTCAGTGACCTAAGTCGCAAAGGATCATTGCTGTCATTATAGGTGTTAAGTACCCATTAGTCTGTCTTCTAATTAATAAAGATACAGTATCTTTTCCTCTCTCCATTCTTGCATATTTCTGCTTCTCTCAGACATGCCCCATATACACACGCTGGTTCCCAAAGCATCATTCAGTGGATGACAATTCAAATATTACTTTATTGTTTAATATCTTAGTATAATCGGACAGATCACCTAGAGGCTTCTTCTCTGAGAAGCCAAAAACCTAAAGGTCGTTCTCTTTATAGGATAATTCAAAATTACTTCCTACAACACACCACTGAACTCTTGCTACTGTTATTCATGCATGCTCACTACTGCGATTTTGTCCTTACGGTTCTTGGTCGGCCTAGCTCTTTTTTGGGGGCGGGGAATTGGGTTACTCACAATTTATAATATTTTCTTTCCTGAAGTTCAGAGAAGGACAAACAACTTATCACTTTACTTACAAGAAGATAATTTGGGGGGAGTTGCTGGGGATCGAACTCAGGGCCTTGCACTCACTAGGCAAGCGCTCTACCACTGAACTAAATCCCCAACCCCAGGAAGATAATTTTTATTAGAAAAGAAAAAAATATCAAAAAGATCTTTAAAAGTTTATGGTGATATACAGTATGTAATATAGTGAATTCTTGGTTCAGGCAGAAAGGTATTCTTTTTTATTATCCTATTGTTCAGATGAAAGACAGGAATAGAAATTACTTTCCTGCTGATAAACATTGAAACCAAGATCCAAGCCATGTCCTTTGACACCAACTCCAGGGATCTTCCACATAGTCAGACCATCTTTTCATTTCCGTGGACAAACAAACTTCTAACTGACTCCCACCTCTATCTCACTAACTGCCTCCCAGGATTTGCCAGTGCTGCTTTCCATTTCTGTGCCAAGCTTAGCACTTTCACAATAAGTTGGCAAATATTTGAGTAACAAATGAACCAATGAACGCATCCATGTTACCCATTTCATTTGTAGAATCACTTAACATACATTTTTTTCAAAGTTACTTCCTAAGATTTATATCTCAGTTTAAATTCAGCCTCACAAACACTACACTAAAAGTAGGATAGGAATTGATAAAACTAGATAAAGATGAGACTCTCTCATGCTGTTAAGATTCGTCAAAGCCAAAATTGGTTGCATCCAAGTTTGCTGACTAGTGATTTTGCTATCTTCTTTCTAGAAAACACTGTACAGTTAAAATGAGCTAAGCAAGTTGTGTGTGTGTGTGTATTTTCTACTTCTTGACCCTATCCATAACTATCCAACTGATTCTCAGCAGGTTATTGGGTTTCTTTCAATCTCACTTTTCTTATTTGTCAAATGAGGATGTTGAATTTAAAGAAATGTATGTAGAACTTACAGAATTTTAAGACAGTGAGAGATCATCTAATCCTATTTCTTCAACTTATAGATAATGAAAACTTGTAACCTAGATCTAGCTGTCGGGTCCTTGTTTTGGGGCAACAAAGATTGAAGCCAACAAAACAGCAAACAGCAAGCTGTGGGGAACGGCCAAATGCATGTTATTAGAAAGAATAAAAGAGAAGCTCTCTGCTAATCAGAGAGGCACAATCTGTAAGGTGGACACCATAGATGTTTACATCTGTTGGCTTTTTATCTAGTTTCTGGGACCTGTATAGCAACAGAAAGCAGGGATGCTCCTGGTTGAAGGTAGACCTTTGATGTCTGGAAAGCAAGCTGTTTTATTTGCATTTTACTTCTTCAAATGTCTCTCTCATTTGGTTAAGAACCTATTCTTTGTCTCTTGTATTTTATTAGGCCCTGATAGTTTATTTAGTATACTAACTCACTTAGGCCCTGACTTCTAGCTTACTTTAACTATTCAAAAACCTGTGCCCTATCTGTCTAAATTTCCTTATCTCCTGGCTTCAAACTGACTTTCTTTCATTTCCAAAACAAATTCTTAGAAGAACTTATGGCTTCCTAAAACAACCAGCTTGTGTGTGTGTGTGTGTGTGTGTGTGTGTGTGTGTGCGCGCGCGCGCGCACGCGCGCGCACACGTGCATGTATTCATGTGTCACTGGGGATCGAACTCAGAGCCTTGGGCATGCTAGGCAAGTACTCTACCACTGAGCTGCACCCCCAGCCCCTTTTAAATTTTATTTTGAGACATGATCTCTCTAAATTGCTCATGCTGGCCTGTACCTTGTAACTCCTGCGTCAGTCTCTCAAGTAGCTAGTGAGACCAGAAAACAAATGGACAAAGGGCAAAAGCCTAAATAAACTAAACTATAGGCAAGGTAGAGATAAGCCTCCAGGGAAACTGGAACTACGAAAGACAAAGAACTGATGGAATCCTCTGGAGAAGGGAAGCCTGGCAAAGCAGCTGCAAGCAGCAACAAACCTATGACAATTTACAAATTCTGTGGCCCAAAGAGCTGTACATATGAACTTTTAGATTCTGGTGCTTTCTTGGCATCCTCTTGCCCCCCTCATGTAATAAGGGCTTTTCTCTGTTCTTTCTAATAAACCACATACTGCAGTCTGTTTCCCACTCCTTGTTCTATCCTGTCCTGTGCTTCCTCAAAGGAAGAACCCAGGGCAGAGAAAGCTGGTTACACTAGGATTGCAAGCATGCACCGTCATAGGCAGGTACCTAATCGGCTCTCCCGAGCACTGAGGTTATACCCTAATCCCATTCCTGCCACATACCAATTGTGTGTAGTCATGACCCACTCAAATAATTCTCTAGACTTCAGGTTCCTGATCTGTAAAATCCAAAGGACTGGACTACGGATCCTTTCATATTTTAAGCTGAGGATTTAAGAAAGGCTTCTTTAAAAACTGACATCTTTGCTACCACTAAAAACAACTCAACATAATTTGCAGAGTATAACTCCAGAAAGAAACTGGTGTCAAGAAAGGTTAAGAGTTCCCATCCAGAAAACACATTCCTGTTGGAGAAATTAGTTCGTGAGCACCTGCAGCTGAAAATTGCTTGATGTGTGTCTTCTTTTAAAACTGATAGCAAATATCCTTTACTCTTGGACCAAAGATATTGAAAAAAGAACCTATTGAGAGAATGAAGTTCTAGAGTTAACTTCCTATGTCTTTGGATGCTACGCATCAGAAAAGCACTGCTAGGTCCTTCTGCCTTAATTAGTATCACATTATAACTAGTCTCAGTATTTTTCAAGTGAGCATCAGAAGTTTCACAATCTATTTAATATACCACATTCCAAGTATCTGTTTACTCAGTTGTTACAAATTGCCAATGGGACAGAAACTGTCTGTCACTTCCAGAGCAATTAGTGTGTGAAAACTTATCAAAAGAAATCTGTCAAGTTTGAGGAAGTATAAATATTGCATGGCAGTCTCTGAGGAAATCAAACTGAGTGGGATACATTTTTTTTGTTCATTGCAGCACATGAGAATTTATTTTGTTTTATTTACTTGGCTTATTTTTCAGACTGTTGATAGCATTTCACATAACCCAGTGGATTAATGTTTCGCTCAGATAAAAATAGAATTAGGTTCTTAGGGGAAATCTGTATTGTCTGCTGAGAAGTTAACAATACTGCTCTTTACTTTCAAACGTCAAGAGCTCTCCATTCCTTGCAGAGCACTGGAATGGGAGCTTAGTCAGAAATACTGGGTCATTGTCTGCTCTGCCACTTTCTGATGCTCCAGCCTGACCTCTTCTAGACCTCAGAATTTTCCTATCTTCAAATGAGAACAAGGACTAGTGATACATTGGTAACTGGTAGCTTTACATTTTTCCTGCTTGGCTATTGTGCTGTCATTGCATTATATTCCTCTTGCTGCTTACTAGAAGCCTTGGACATATACACAAATTGAAAAACAGTAGTCCAGGTGATGATTTTTGCTCTGAAGAAAACTAAGTTAGTATCTTGGTTAGAGTTTTCTCCTGCTGAGGGGCTTCATCATTTTACACAACATGAATTTACCCGTTCATCAGCTGAGACTTTTGGTGACCTTTGTCCTTTCGGACTGAGCAGGATTTCCAAGTCAGATGTTGAGTGATAAGGTTAGTTAGGTCCTTAGCACAATTCCTTCGCACACTTCTTGACAACTATGGTTTGTCCCTTTTTTACAGTATGAAAAATTGTTAAGGAATTATACTGTTATTAAAATTTGGGAATATTATTATAACTTTAAATGGCCATTTTTTTGGTTTTTTTCTTTCATTTTCATTGTATTTAATTTGAAAATAAATTCTTCTTTCTGATATGTAGTCAGACCTCTATTAGAGCTCATGGAAATCTTTGGTAAAGCCAGAAAGGAAAGATTGGTCCCAGAAGAGACTTGGTGGGATGACGTGACAGTTTGTCCACCTTAATTACATAGGGCAACTTGAACAAGTGTTACTACTGAACAGTTTGATCCCTGGAGGTGCCAGTAACTGAAGGGGCACCTTGAGGGCATCCTGCAGATTGTTTTATGAGGACCTGAGTATGATGTGACTGATCCATGACTTTGCTTTTTATTTCTGTTTATCACTCCAATTGCTACATGGATTTGATTTTCGTTTTTAAGTAAATTTATTTTTTATCTGGTACATAAAAAACATAAAAATTGTACATATTAATGAAGTAACATACATATATGCATTATGTACTGTTTGAATTGGGTTAACTATGTCTATCTACTCAAAACTTTCACTTCTCTATGATAAAATCTTTCAAAATCCTTATTTCTAGCCCTGTAAAAAGTGTACTTCATTATTTGTTAAAGTTTGTTGTTTTCTATTGTTCTGTTTAATGTTAATAGTGTTTCTAAAAACAACAAAAAAATAATAATGTCTTTGTGTTATCTTTAAAGTTCCTGAAGTAATTTTATAGTTTCAAGGCTTTTCAAACTAGATGTTATGAACTACAGAGGAATGCTGTAGAAAAGCACTGTGCATGTGTATGTGTCTGTAGTGGGAATGGTGGGGCAATTGCCTGATCAAATATTTTTGAATGATTCAACTCTCTAAGGAATTTCAATAACAATGGCAGGTTAAAATTTCTTACCAGTCCTGAAAGAAAAAAAATTAAAAATCTATTTAATTCTGTTTAATCTAGTGCTTCTCACGTAACCCTTTGAATTTGGAGGAAATTGGGATAGTGACATAGAATTACTGTTAAGGGCTATAATGTAGGAAATAATGCAGTATGCGCTTAGAGTTATTTGTGTCTCTGCTAAAACAAGTCACTGAAATCACAAAAGCAATGAAACCAAAGGAATTTACTTATTTGTAAATAAATCAAAGAGCACATAAGCTGAATAAGGTTTTAAAATTTTTTAATTTGTAATAATTAAGCAGAGGAAGGGCATCAGTGGTAATAACTAATCTCTGTATAGCCCTTTAGATATTTCAGGTGATTTCCCATAAGTAGATTCTTGCTATATACCTGTATCACATTTAAAATGAGCACCATTCTCTATACTAAGGAGCTGCAACCAAGAGAGTTTCAGGGGCTTCCCTTAAGTACCATAGATTTGGACTTTGGTCTCTGGTCTTCTAGATGTTTTCCCTCTGATTAGAAAAATAACAAAGCAAATGCCCTTTCTCCATCAAATATTCACTTTCTGGTTGCGACACAAGGCTTCTAACACAGAATCCAGAAATCCCCACAACTACTAGTCACTATAGCAGTTTTGAAAAATATCTTAAGGGGAAAAAATTAACAGTTTTGTGTATTTGATTACACCTCTCCTTAGAGAGGTGTGGGTTGATTAATATTGTGCTGGTAAATTACTTTCTAACTTCTACCTTGTGACTTTGGAGATGCTAATCTATACTTAAATCTCTCTTATAGCTAATTAGGGGATAGGCAATGTTCTCTTCATCGTTCATATGAGAAAACTGAGCTTCTGAGAGATTACTAGGTTTGCCTGAAACTCACATATCAATTTAAGCCAGTAAGGAGCACATTGTCTGTTGTTTGTTAAAATCTCCCATTCTTAAGGAACAACTGCCATGCTGGATTGTACTTCATGACTTATTACAGGGGCTTTTCATTCCCCAGATTTTAGATTCTTGAAGAAGTAACTAACTTGCTGGGAAGCACTTGTTTATTTACACTGAGTAGCCTCTTAACATCGGCATGGAGTTACTTCTAATTATATGCACATGCATACATAAAATGATTAGCTATTCTCATACAAACATAATTATATGTCTCCAAAATAATGCACATGGAAATGTAATAATCCAGGAATAAAGGGAACGCAATCTCCATGACCCTGCTTTGTATGTGAACAGCGGATTATTAAGGAAAAACCTGTTTTCTGTTACACATTGAATTGTTGAGGTCAATTACATTTGAGACTCATTGAAAGATTAAACAGCAAACATGCAGGTTATAGTGATTAGTGTTCTCTTTAAAAAACTCAAGTGGCCTATCTGCCGTTTTCCAAGGACACTTCATGCATTTGGAATTTAACCAGGATCACATTAAGAGCAACATATAATTCAGCCAACTAGTTCTGAAACCACAGGTCCCCTTTATACCTATCTGGTTTGTCCTTTCTCTTCCCTTAACAAAGTGAATTTTTAAGATAAAATATGATTAATTGGGGCCATTTTCAGCTTTATAACAATCTTGAATCCACATGATAGAGGAATCATGAATTGTCCAGTGCTAAAGTTTGATTTCTTTGGAACAGGATAGTTCACTTTAGCAAATCATATAAATTCAGTGTTGTGAGCATGTGTTTATTCACAAAACATTTAACTAATCTTAAGAGAAATAAGAACTTTCAAAGGAACATTTTCAGGTGTGATTGCCCATTACATTTATCCCATTACATTTATTCTGGGATGAATAAGTTTTGCAAAAATGTGGCTTTTTGACCACTATTTCATATTCCCTGTCATACATATATAATAACTTTTTAACTAATTTTTTAAGTACTGACTGATAGCTGTGGGATCAATCAACTAGTCACTGGAGGTGACTAGTTCAAGAATATTTGCTACAGTATCAAACTCCCTCTCACCAACGTGATGGAAAAAATGTTCAAACTCTTAAGTAAAAAGAGAATCAAATTTACCTTGATAGTGGGAGACATTGGGAAAAGTGTGGACTGAGACTCAGGAATTACTGTGGCTCTGACTAGGTTCCAAGAGTCTGTTCCTGTGTGCCAGAGTTTCTCAGTTAATGGAGAACTATCAAATGCATCAGAAACCACAAAGTACTCTGCAGGTATGTGGCACTGTGATGCATTAGAATGATTATCTGTGAAATGAAAGACGTGGTCTAGATAGTTTCCAGAGTGGCTTGCAGCATTTGTGTATCAAGATTATAGACTCCCTGGGTCTCTAATTTGAGTATTAGTTTAGCATGTGTTACATAATGGTTGGTACATCCTTAGCAAACTGTAAATGCTTGGTGCTTTGATTTAAAGAAGTTGGACTTCTCTTAACCAACTATTAATGTATCTTTTAGTTCCCTAGAAGTAAAACCTTATTGACTGACAGTGGGATTCTGTAGTAAAATGCGAGAGGACTATGATTACTTTCTATTTCTATTTTACAGGGTGAAAGAAGATCACTGGGTAACAGCATGAATTTCTAACTTGACCACTTCTTTTCTGAACAAAGTAGAGTTCCATTGCCAAAAGATAGATTTAAACTGATTATTCCTTTTACTTTCAGAGCTGAGCTATGCCTGGATCTTCAATGAATACCCTTCCTATCAAGATAATCGCCGCTTTGTTTCTCAAGAGACTGGGAATCTATATATTGCCAAAGTAGAAAAATCAGATGTTGGGAACTATACTTGTGTGGTTACCAATACTGTAACAAACCACAAGGTCCTGGGGCCACCTACACCGCTAATATTGAGAAATGATGGTAAGTAATTTTTTAATTCTGGTTTTTGCCATCACAGGGTGAGAATGGAAAGATACATTGTTAATACACAAAGCTTTAAATTAAAGTTTAATGGTTTCTATATTTGGTACCCATACTTTTTTCCACTTGTGTGAGAAAGAAACCCATGAATCCATTTTGGAAAACCAATTAGAAATCTAATTGCTAATCTCAACAGGAATGGAATGTAGATATAGATAAATAAAAATAACAAAGGAATCTATTTCTTGTTTCTCACCCATTTAAATTGTATAGACAGGCAGAATGAAGTGAAAGGTTGAATAATTAGCTCATTAATCAGTTCTATATAATTTAGTACTCAGAGTCCAGAAAGAAGTTTTAAATTATCCAGATAACCTTTGGATTTACAATACTAGAGGCATAAGTCCAAGCACAGTGAAATGCAAAAATAATGAGGTTCATTTGAGACAGAAGTTCTAATTCCTCACCATATTATGAGAATATTTCAAGAAAATATACACATTTTACCTTAATTGCCTAAGTGATCTGATAGTGCATGGTAAATCACCATGTCCTTTGTACTTTGTATGGACAGTCTTATATGCCAAACTCTAGAAGTACCTTTCCTTTTGCCATCATGGTTGGTTTTTTGTTTTGTTTTTGTTTTTGTTTTTGTTTTTGTTTTAGTATATGCTGTTTCCTCTTTCTGAAATGCTCTTCCTTCCCTTAGTCCCAAGCTTTCACTGGGATATATGATATGTAATAGCCTTTCAGTTTCTTCAAATATATATGTATCGCTTTTTCCAACACGTTGTCTCTGCCAGTCCAGTTGTTTCCTACCATACTACATCAGATGACTTCTCTATGAACTCCAATAAAGCCCACTACTATACCCTTAAGAATGCTCTATTTTGTATCACCATCGCTAGTGTGCTTCACTGTCTATACCAGTGGTGGTGAACCTTTTAGAGCTTTCAATGGTAACAAACAGCCTGCTGCAGCATACATGCCATCGTTACCACCACTGAACTATAGTATATACTTCCCTTTTTAATAGCATGCGTACTATCTTATTTATCTGCTCCCCACTCAGCACCTAGTACAGTACCTGGTAAATAAAAGTGTTTTAATAAATATTTGTTGAAAGAATGAAAACAAAGACATAAGTAAGCCTTTCATCGAGGGCCGATATAATGATTTAAGGACTCACAGTTGATGTGTTTAGGTTTCTATTCTTTTTAAATCACTTTCTCTTTTAGTACACTTTGGAACTTTCCATTATGAACAGGAATAATCAAACCCATCATACAGGTGAGAGGACTGTTAATCAAGAATATTAATAGCAAATATGTATTAGGCACTTATTATATGCTGTAGCACATTACATGAATCATTTCCTTAAGCAACTGTATAAGGAATATCTTATTTTACAGAGCACACAGCTCAGATATGTTAAATAATGAATCTCAAAGTCATGTAGTTAAAAATAATGCCTCCACGATTTCTACCTAGCACCCACATCTTACTGATTTCACAGCCTGATATTTTCAACTCTGTTCCTTTTCATTGTTCTGTACCACCTTGTACCTTAATTTATGCCAGAAAAACTTAGCAGTTTCAAGATTGAAAGCCAGATTTCTACCACTCAAGTGTGTTATTCTTTCTGTCTATATTTCCAATGAATTTTGTGTTCAAAGGGAGCCCTAAATCTGAGCTTTCCGGAACAGAGCATTGATAGACAAAACAGTTCTGAAGAGCAGATTTGACATTCTGCAACATAGACTATGGGCTTTTTGATCAAATAATCATATTGTAGTCATTATTTAATATAGCCATTTAACGTATTATTTTGTACTTGCTATGTGACAGCAACTAAACAAGAACAAGAAGGTTCCTATCAAATGGCATTCATATTCTCCTGAGGGATATAGATGCAAAGAAATAATAATAAACAAAAATAAAAATCAGATTATTTCATAGAGTAATAAATAAACCAGCATGAAAAAGTAGAGGCTCTGAGGATTGTGTGTCTACTTTCTAAAGAGTTGTCAGGGAAAGCTTTTCTGAAGCAGAACATAGAGTCGGAGACTTCCACAAAAAGAAGAGTCCTATGAGCATCAGAGGGACAAGCAGTCCAGGCTGCATTACCATCACATGCAAAAGCCCTGAGACCATTAAAAAACAACAACCCCTGGCGTGTTCTGGGAACAGAAAGAATGTGAGGGAGGGTGGAGCACAATGAGCAGGGTGGAGGGTGGTGTGGTTGATGTAGGAAAGGGGTCAAGGGCCAGATTTTGAGGCTAAGGAGAAAAGACTGGATTTTATTTCTAGTGCAGTGAAAAGCCCTTAGGGTACTGCATGCCACAAAGCGATTAATGTTTGTAAACATTAGCTATCATGTGGAAAATAAACTTTCCAAATGCAAGAGTGGAAAGTGGAAGTCCAGTTAGAACACTTGCAATAATGTATTTGGGAAATTATGGTGGCTTCAGCTACGGAAAACAGTGGAGAAGTGGAGAAATGAACTCAAGGTATAGTTTGCAGGTAAAGCTGCCAAAACTTGCTGAGGCATTAGATATGGGAGGAGATAGAAAACAAAATCAAGGGTAGCACAGAGGTTTCTGGCATAGCATCTGAGGGTATAGGAATGTCATTTACTGGAATGATTTTGCTGATCAGGTTTGCAAAGTAAAGTTAGGAATATTATTTTAGACATTATTTGTAAAACTAAAACCTCACTTCTCCTTTGGCAACTTCTCTTTGGAAAAATTATTTGTTTTCTGGTTTGCTTGGTGCCTTTCTCTATCATAATATTCATTGGTTATATACTCATTTCTAGTCAGCTGGCTTTCTCTACCATATTCACATTATAATCAAGCAAAGATTATAGTTTTCATCCAATTTTGTACTAGCCCCAGCATCCTGTTTGCCACAGGAAAGAAGTTAAATCAGTATGTTGGATTAAAATACATTGTGTTAAATAAAACTGAACAATTATCAGTTTAAAGAAAGATAGACAAGCTACCAGTTCTGCTAAACACTATCAGTGCCACCTCCCCAGAACTAAATATGAAGAAACTTTCAAAAGATATTGTCTAGTTTTTGTAAGAAATCACTTAAAAATACAGCCCCTCTGGCCTCCAACCAAAGTGCACGTTTGCCAAAACGTTCATTCAGCAGTATTATCCCTTTTGCTGTGTCAAATCACAAATGTAATAAAATATTGACTTTGATGCACTGTGACATGGTCGGCAACAAGCATCACACAAAACTGCCTCAGGAAGCAAGAACAAAACTTCAGGAGCACAAAAATTCCAGAATCATCATGTATACTTCTGGTGGGCAACAACTTTGCTTTTGCTTGCCTTTTAGATTTATCTCAACTTCTCGTCTAGTACATCTTCATAGAAATGACAAATGTTTTGTATTAGAATATTTTATCACAAAATTAACAGACGGAGGATCTCATTCTTCGGCAATTAACACCCATTCATTCTTAATTTCCATGAGAGCTGAATGGTGAAAATTCCTAATGTCTTTCCCATTTAAACTGGAGTACATAAAATGGATACTCAAGTTATATTACTAAGCACAAAACACGTTATTTAATTAGCTCTTGTCTGAAGGTGAGAGGAAAGGGGAAATGTAAATCAAGACGAGATCATGAAATAAAGATGACATTCTTATTAAAGTCTATTCTGTGAAAGTAAAATCAATTAAAGTATTGCTCCACAAAACCTGGTATTTAGTGACAATTTTTGACTGATAAATGCAAGAAGAGAAGAGAATTTCTGCTTTTTGATCATTGAAGCAGACTCAAAATTTTAGAGCCTCTTTCTGACTCAGAAATGTAATGAGCAAGGGAATGGAATTTCATTGAACCATTTTCCACAACTAGTCCTTTCCCTTGCTAAGAACAAGTGTATCTAAAAGAACTAGATTAATTTCTTTTATATTCTGTTTAGGCAGTTGTGGGATATGATTCATTGTTTCTGCCCCAGAGGTTGCAGTGAATCACAAAAGTGACCTATGGACCTTGGCTGAAATCCTGATGAGAAGCATGCGTGGTGACCCATGTCCATCTCACTGACTGTGTTTACCATCTACCTCTAGCACTCTCATTTTCTTTCACATTTTTATGAGTGCTTTTCCCTTTCCCTAGTACTTCACATGGCTCCCTCTTTCCTACCTTCCTACCTTTCAGATGGTACTAAAATATGGAGCAGAAAATAAGCTGTGAGGACCCGGAAGATTTTCTGGGTAGAATCCAGCCCCACCATTTGTTAGTTGTGTGAATTTGGAGGTGTTGGTTTAACTTCATTGTCCTTTATTTTCTTACCAGTAAAAATAAGGGTAACAGTGCATCAGAGAGTTATTTTGCTTATTAAAATGCATATAAAGTACTTCGAACAGTGACAAAATAGTCGAACGTCAATGACTTTCCTTCCTAAAATATGCTCAACAAATTATACACAGATTAAAACAGAGTATAGATAGTATTATCCTGTTTTTAAAATACAGATGATGACAGAGAAAGTTGGAGTAATACTTTCCAAAATAATAACAATGTTAAACTTTAAAGTATTTAACTTTCAGTGGTAAAATTTCAAATGCTTTTTTTTTTCTTCTTGCTTCTCTGAATTTTCTCATTGTCTTCAATGATTATAGATTTTTCTTTTTAGAACAGTGTTAGTAATGGGATTAATGCACAGATTATTGGGTTTAGAAGGCACTTAACAATCACGCAATTTTATATCTTTATTTTGGGGAAAAGGAGAGGGTCTAGGAAGCTGAGAAATGAGACAAGGCAGCATGCTTGGTGCCTCATTATCATCTCATGGAACTGTCCCTACATTTCCATAAACAGAGGCCTAACACACCACAATTCAGCATAACCGCTAGAGAAATAACAGGATTTGATGATAATCATAATGACTATTCTATCTTGAGCCACTGTGTCCTTGACTTCCTCTTAAATAGATGCAAAAAACATAGAAATGTGAAATTGGAAAAATGAGATGAAGTCTGTAAGGATGTTTATGTATGTTACATACATGAGGACATAATTGAACACGAAAAATCATTGTTTAGCCTTTGCCTTTTTTCTGTGTTTTCCTTGAGACCAGCTGGAAATTGGTTTGGCAGCTCATTGTTTTGCTTATTAGAACTAAGATAAATGCTGAGCAGTTTGTGACCTGGGTTTGTTTGATAGGCCCATGCTTTGAGCAACTGTTTATCAAATATTTTTTAAATATTATCTCTACATAGAAGAGATGCTAGGGAAAGGGACTGTACAGATTCAGAAGATTCCTAAGGGGAACAGAAATGTATGTCTGAAAATGTGCAGGCCTGAAAGATAAAGGGGGAAAAGTGATGGAATTCTGGGGCAGTTTCCCAGGTCTAACACCAGCTCACATGAGGCAGTCATAACATTTGTTTGGTCCTTGGTTTTCTTAGCTATAAAAAAATAGTGATTTATAGTAAGTTGCTAAGTTTCCTTCTTATCTTGTGAGGTTCTATTCACAACTTTCTAGCTTACTTTACTCCAATCTGAACTGTTACAAAGGCCAGAAAATATCTATTATTAATCAATAGACAAATGCTGTTCATCAGGTCAGATTTCTTCAAAATACCAACAACTAATCCTGGCAGATAACTTGATAACTTGATGTAGCCATTCTTTTAGGTCACAGTAGGCCACGTTGTGAGACTGTCCCTCTCTAACCATTAAACCTCCTAGTGGCTCAGGTGAATACAATCCCTTAAATTCTGAATTTAAAATGAAAGAAACCTTAAAAATGGAAAGGGAAAAACCAGAATATTCTAGAAAATTCTTCCTGCTGCCATATCATGTAGTGACCATTATGGTTCTGCCAACTATTCCTAGTAAACTTTCCTACTATTGCCCCAAACTCATTAGATTTTCATGTGGGCCCTAACAACTGCTATTTATCCTCATGAACAAAGTAGCTTTATTCGTAGGTCACTTAATTAACCTGGTGGTCAGATCACACACATAGTCATTAAGGGAATCTCTTTTCAATTGTATGCTTGACCTACAACCTTTTATTGATGACCTAGCATTTAAAAGGCAACATGCGAAGGTATGTCCTCCACTTAGGCATAATTTTATATTATTTAATATCTACGGTTTATATCAAAATGCTTTGCTTTATTTTACTCTCACTTCTAACTGCAACTTTTGTGTAGCTTTGTCACAGCAATCATGTCTTGTTTTTAATTCTCTAGTAAGATCACAGTTGAGGATTTGTAGGCATAAAATATGTTTGATACGGAGAACATCTAAATGACTAAAGGATATGAGATATTTTGCTAAACTGCCATTGCTAATCTGATTTAATAGAGTCTTAATGGCTCTGGATATTTTGAAGGTTTGACAAGCTTAGGAACTTGGCAGTCAGCTTTAGACCTCTAGCATAGCCAGTTCCATTTCAGGTCCACAGGGGCCAAAGGTCTTGGATGATCATTTGGCTAGTCTGTTAGGAAGCATCTGCTCAATACTCATTTCATGATACACTATGAAATCCAAGGCATGATTTCAATCCCTGGGAACCAACATTCTTAGAGAACTCCAAATCAGCAAAAGGTCTAAAGTTTCATTCTGTACTAAAATTATTGAATTGAGTTCCAAACAATAAATGTACAGACAGAGGAATTTGGAATAAAAGAAGGAACTAAGGATATCCAGCATAAAGTTGACTTGGACCAGTCTTTTGATCATGCATTTAACCAACAAGGGCTGAGTGCCAATTGTATATTTGCCACTAAGGATGCAAAAGTTTTTCTGTGCCCTCACAGACTCCAATCTAGTTGAGGAATCTAATTGTAATCGAAGAAGGAGTAGAGCCCTATCAGGGGAGAACAGGGAACTAAAGCAAATTCATTTAGGCTTTAATTGTAAGACTATCTATGTAGAATAATGAAAGATACAGTGAAATTATGTATCTATAATATACCTACTACATATACATATATAAACCTTAGATGTGAGGATACCTTGCCTGATCTTGGGCATCAGCCCAAGATCCCATTAAGAGTTGGGTAAGGCAGCAGGCACAGTATTTGTTTAAATCAGGGTTTAACAAACTCGCTTTCACAGGGCTAACCCTGTCCGTGGACTATTTATATAAATAAAATTTCAAAATTTTCTCCATAGAAGTGTTGGATATTCTTGGCTAAATCCGAGAGTCTTTATAATTTTTGTAACTATTGTAAATGATATCTTTTTAATCATATTCTCTGATCAGTTATTGCTGATAAGTGGAAATGCAATTATTATAAATGATACAGTACCTAGAAATCTCTTGTTAGTTCTAACAGTTTGTTGAGTATATTGATTTTTTTCAGGCTTTTCTGTCTTCCCCATTTCCTCAGTGCCAGTAACCAGCCAACTAGGGCTCATGGGCCCCACCACATGTTGTGTTTTTTTTTTTTTTTTGTAAATAAAGCTTTACTGGGACATGACCCTGCCCGTTAGTTGACATTTTACCTATATGACTGATTTCCAGCTGCAATGAGAAAGCTGAGTAGCAATAGAGACCCTATATCCCACAAAGCCTAAATTCCCACTGTCTGACATTCACAGAAGAACTGTGTTGACTCTTCACAATGTGATAATAGCTTTAAATATCTGAAGACTATTCATCAAAAAAATTTTTGTGCCTCAAAAGACTTGAAGTAGAACCCACATATACAGAGACCAAGTGTTAGTTCAAAAAAATACAAAAAAATTATTTAGTAGAATGAATGTATAGCAGTGAATTCCTCAAAGGAAAGCAAAAGTTGGCTTTAAAGATGACCTTGTGATCAATTACCAGAAGTGGGAATTCTTAGCCAGTTATTTCAGGAACTCAGGTAAACCAAGCCTGTCCCAGGCAAGCAGGGATTCACAGTCATTCTATTTTTATGTAAGACAGACTTCTGGGAGAAGGTTCTCTCTGCTTTTTAATTATGGAAAATAAAGGAAGGAGGTGCAGGTTTAAATCAAGTCATGGGGTTTGTTTTCCTCTCTCACTGATTTCAGAGGTTACCTTAAACCCTAAGTATAAGACCTGATACACAGCCTTGAGGTAACTAACTGCTCTTCAGGATTGGGGAGACTCTCGTTTAGACAGTTGTTTCTTCAAGCTCAGTGGGAGTTAACCTACTGGATGATGGGTAGAAACAGAAGAAATTCCTTGGACACTTCTCTAGACTTCCCATATTTCCCAAAACTCAGGAGAAAACATACCTTTTAAAAGAGCAGAATGGTAAGCTCAGTCAAGGGAACTTGATGACTAATTAAATGTTTCCAAGTATTTTTAGATTAATGAAACATACATCATATGACTTGTTTCTGAAAAATCAGTGTGGGAACTTATAAAACAATTTTGCATTTTTTTTCAGTAGAATCCCCCTCTGTGGAAGTTGGTAATGTTCCTTCTGTGGTTTAATTTATCAAGCACAGATTCCAGCTAAGGCAGGTGTTAGCAAAATCTTATGGCACGCAACTCTACAAACTGGCCTCCTTCTGCCAACAGTGTTCTGTAAATCGTATTTAAAGAGAAGCACAGTGTGTAGCTGTTAGCTCCTGAATGTTCTGTATATTGTCAATTATTTTGTTAAATTCTATGTTTTTACAGATGGTGGCATCAACCTTAATAATTGCCCAAGATTTGAAAGTGGGACCATTATTGCCACGGGTGATTTACAGAATCCTGGCTCTCGATGGTCCTTGTCCTTCTTAGGACTCCATTACTAGCACCCTCCCAGTGACCAGCCCCCAGGACATGATTATTAATGCGAGCCGGAATACCATAATTAGAAAAGTGATTCTCAAAGTGTATTCTTGAGATCAGAATTAACATCACGTAAGGGCTTCTTTGAAATGCAGATTCTTAGCCTAAGTCTACTGAGTAAATCAAGAACTGAAGTCCTCCAAGTGATTTAAATTGAAGAACTGCTTAAAAAAAAGAAAAACAGCTGGAAATATCTAGTCAGGCCTTCCTGATGAAATTAACTCTGTCAGTTATTCAGTAAACAGTCATCACCTGTGTATGCCCATGACCATGCAATGCACTGAAAGGAAAGTAGCCAGTAAACATCATGAAGATAAGGATCATGTCTGTGTTATCAGCAGGATGCCCCCCTTGCTAAGCACAGAGTATCATAGCTTATGGTCAGTTTTACATGAATATTTATTGAGTTTCACTGGAAAATAAATAGAGCTAAACTCCTGTCTTTTGAGAACTTTGAAGCATGGAATTTCAAGTGCTATGACTTTCGCTATGTTTTTAGTGCCTCTCTTACTGTAAATAACAGAAAACATTGACAACGCACTTTAATGACTAAGATTTTTTAAACTTTATGTCTAAAATTATAGATATAATTTAAAATTGAAACCAAGAATTGTCTCTATGGGCAAATCATAGAATCCATGCAGTAGAAAAGGAGCATGGCTGGGATTATATATCCTTGTCGAAACAGCATTTATTATACACAGTCTTTACTTCTTTATCTTGGTTGTATAGATATGGTTAAACCTTTATGTACGCCTACCTTTTTGAAAATTTTGAAGATGGAAAAAAGATCTTAGAGCAATTCCATGAGTGGCCTTGCTCCTGTAGCCTAATGAGCCTGTAAATCATTACAGCTTCTGTATACTAATGAAGTTCAAAAGTGTACAGGTAGGTGGTCACAAGAGTAACTTGAAAAATGCACTCCTATTTTAAGGAACCTTTAAAAAAATGACAATTTTTAAATTTAATGCAGAAAGAAAAGGCCAAAATAGTTAAAATGAGAGAAATAATCAAATAAAAATATAGTCTATACCAGATGTAGCCAAATCAAATACAAGAGTTCACAGGTGTTTCAAAAAAATTGTTTATAATATAACCGAAGAAAATGGCCTCCCTTATTTTTATGGCTTTATAGACAACGAAAATTCTTTAAATAGTAAAAATCATGCCCTTCCTTTTCTGATCCATATCTTTATGTGGCATAACTACTACCATATACACAGATTAATCTCCTTTATTACTGATTAACTCTTGCTTGCATTTGTATAGCCATAAATTTTGATCATTGTTATCAGCCAAGAAATCATTCCAAGTTACTACTTCTTAGTCTTTTGGGTAAAATCAAGTTAAGAAATCATTCTATACGAGCAGATAAACAACCTGTACCATTTATTTTAGTAAAAGATGACCTTAAATGAGGGACTTTGTTCTAGAAAACACAGTGATACCTAACAAATGACTTCCATACCTAGAAAGAAATTCATGTTTAACTTAATAACTATTATGGATCACAGTATAGAAGCCTCCATTCCTATGTTTTTCCTACCTGCTGTACATTCCTACTTAGCACAGTTGCTATCAAACTAGGATTTGTGAAAAACACAGAAACAAAATCAAAAAGATTTCCATTCCACAAGAAGATAAAAAGTACAGCAGAAGAGACGACATGAATATAAATAGCTCTAAAGATGATGGAAATCAGAAATGCAATTTGAGAAGTTCTCTGAAGTTTGCAAAATGTTTCGTGCCAGTGGTTATTTACTGAACATCAATAGTGTGTTCACACAATAGTGTCTGCACTCCTGCAACAGAAGTGAACAATGTAGGTATAAAAAAGAAACATTACTTGATGTTTTGTATTTTATCATCTAGATAGAAAACAGATACTAAACACATGAACAAATAAGAGAATTATAAATTGTGATAAGTAACATGAAAGAAGTGAAATGTTAATAGAGAATAATGGTAGGGACCTGTTTTACATAGGGTGATCAGAAAATACCTCTCTGCAGTATCATTAGAGCTGAGATATAAAGCAATGGACAGAGTCATCCATGTGAAATTCATGGGGAATATAAGAAAAATGAAAAAAAAATCCATGCAAAAGTGTTGTTGGTAGCGGCTAAAAATGGAAGCAACTCAAATGCCTATCAACTGGTGTTGAATTGAGTCCCCCAAACAATGTGTTGAAGCCCCAACCTCCACTATCCCAGAACAGCCTTACTTGGAAGCAGAGTCACTGAAGATCTAATTAGTTGAGGTGACGACCACATTGATTAAGGTGGTCCCTGCCTTTAGGAGGACACACACAATGTCATGTGACAACAGAGGCAGAGATTGGAATGACACAACTGCAAACCAAGGAACACAAAAGATTAATGGCAACCATCATGTTATTGGGTAGTTATATTCCAAATTAGCATTACCAGGTTCTGGATTGCTCACCCCTCCTTCTGGACTTGAAATCCCTGGTCCTTCCACCTCTAACAAAGAATTGAATGAAACGAGCCAAAAACAGTGATGAAGTTTATTTAAAAAGGCAAAATGGAGATTGGGAAACACTGACTTTACACAGCAAGTTTGGGCCAAACAAAGAAAAAGTAAAAAAAAAAAAAGAAAAAAAGAAAATAACAATATAAAGAAAGTAAAAATGCATACCATGCCTGAGAAATGTGGTATGAGCTATCATGAAAAGATATGATAGCCCTGTCTGTCTCTTTAATGGGTCTCCTTATGCTCTCTAAATCTCCAGAAAACCCATGAGAACCTCTTCTCCCATGGGACCTTTTACATTTGGTCCTTAGAGGCAGTTTTAGAATTTCGCCCCTTAGGCTGGTGTTAGGTCTAGGCCATTCTCAGAGAAGTCACCGTCTGTTTGGGATTTTATAATTAACAGGTCACGCTTACTTTCCCAGCCAGTTTTAGCCATGCCTTTCTCTTGCCTCAACCAGAACCTAGGAAGAATCAAGGAAGTCATAAACTTGAGTCTTTCACAGAGCACAGCCCGATCAACACTTGCATTTATGACTTCTAGCCTCCAGAACTCTGAGAGAATAAATGTCTTTTGATTTAAATCATTTGGTTTGTGGTACTTTGTTCTAGCATCCCTAGTCAACCAACACAACCAGCAAATAGATAAATAAAATGTGATGTATCTATGCAGTGGAATACTCTGTGCAATAAATAGAAGTGAACTGCCAGCGCATGATACAATATGGATAAACCTTTAAAACATGCCAAGAAGATGAAGCTAGACACAAAAACCACAGATTATGATTCTATTGATATGAAGTGTCCAGAAGAGGCAAAAGTATAGAGAAAGAAAGCATATTAGAGGTTGCCCAGAGATAGGACTGGGAATGAGAATTGATTATAAATGGGAATAAAGGATCTTATTGGGGTGATGGAAATGTTATAAAACTGACCTGAGGTGATGGAAGCATGACTTGCTAAAAATCATTGAACTATACAACTTAAAATTAATGAACTTTAGATATGTAAGTTATATCCTCAAAAATTTATTTTAAAAATATCATAGAAACAGTGAGAAGTGAGGAAGAAGAGGTTTTAATACTTTGTGGTCATTTAAAAATCACTGTGAGCTAGAGAGTCTGGCATACAGAGGACAGGGGAAGGCAGAAGTAAGGTGGTTAGAAATCCGGGGAGAGTCAAACTCCCAGCCAGAACTTAATAGGTAGGATCATAGGATGAGGCAGTAGCAGTTCAGGGCTCCAAGACATTGAGTCTGCATTGACAGTGATATTTTTGCTCCTTAGAACAAAGTTGTATGAGATATATTTACTCCTTTTGAAAAGGCTTTTCTATTAGTGTGTGTTTGCAGTACATAATAAATATAGTCATTGTAGGGTATTAGTACATATACATACTGCATCTTGATCCTTTTTACTTCTCCTTCCTTTACCCCTCTCTCACCTCTCCCCATCCTCAGATGCCCTCCTTGGTTGAATTGTCATAGCTGTGTGAAAGAACCAATTTATATGGGATGTTTATAGAAAAGGGGAGGCTTGGGAAAAACCTGATCACTTCTAAGGCATCCTTGTTCCTTGTATTTTAATCTCTTTGTCTCATCTTCCTCCAACACATGAAACACTGCAATGCAGACTGTCTTGATTTCCTGGGAGGACAAAAGACCTCTTTCTTTCAAGGCAATTCTCTTTTTTAATTAACACTGCTTTCAGAATATAGAGCCACAAACACAGTACTAAAAGGTGTTAACTTGTTCACTGCACTCCAAGTCATACTATTGATATTTGTGGGATGATGATTCAGCTGTACAGGCTGTTTGTTAGAAAGTTCAGCAGCTGTGTGTGAATGCTGTTGTTAGTATGCACCACATTAGTACCAGGCCAGCTTTGTGCAGATGCTCAAAGAGAGGCACACTAAGATTTAGATGCAAGAGAACCCAGAAGCCAGAGACTAGACCCCAAAAGAGGAAGGATTTTATATGGGAATATGCCAAGCACGGATTTAGTGTGTTTTTGCCTGGTTTTATAGTATTATTTGTTGCAGTGGTGAAAAGTCATAGTAAAGGGTTTAAGATGGAAATCAGGCCTGAGTTTGAACCTTGCACACTAACTAGTCTTCTGTGGGACTAAAGACATACTGATTGACCACTTTGAGCTTACAGCCTTGCTTCTAAAAGGAAGAAATGGCTTCAAACTGTGATTTTACCCTTTTGAGAGATAAATGTTGCTTCAACAGGTTGTTAGCTATGGATTCCCTCTTTCTAAAGTGTGCATCATGAATGCCAAGGTTAAGAACACTGAATGAAATAATCTCAGATTCTCTTCCAAATACAGTACTCTCCCCCCATGTGGAGCAAGGAAAAAATACCGACAACAATCCCAGCTATGTTCAAGTTTGCACTTCTGATCAAATACCTTATCACAGAGCTAGCTACATTCTAAGTACCTGAAACTTGCACTTGATTTTTTTTCTCCCATAGATTGGGTAGATCCTCTAGATGCTTCTCGGTCTCTGAAATAATAGCTAAAAAAAGCCTGCAAATGAGTGAAATCATCTGTCCTTGTTACTGCACCTGTCCCTATTTATTCCTTGTTTTTAACCTTTTCTTCTAAATCCTTTAGTCTCCTTTTTCCCTCACTGTGAAATACCTGAAAGAAAGATGGAGAGTCTTATCACTGTGTAGTAAACTAGATAATTCCAAATTTTATATTGGCAAGTTGAATCAGAAATTATGGACAATGACCAGAAATCAAATAGGAATAAATGTACTAAAAAATTAAAGTAGTGGTAGTTATGGTCGATAATGTATTGATAAAAAATAACTTGGTAAGTATTTACTTATAAATTATGGACTTAACTTGTTAAGATGTTACCTTGACCGTAGTGGTACAGTTCATGGGAAAGGGAGAGATTATGATTCTCAATGTAAGTAAGCCATCCAAAAGGCAGATATAACTTAAATGTTGTTTTCTGTGAGTGCTTCTTATTTTTTATTGCTTCAGAATATAGTAAAAATGCAGGCTTTTGATGTTACCTTGAATTTACCAATTCTTGATTAATTCAGATTGTCTTTCGAAAAAAAAATAAAAGTTGAGCCTACAGAAAGACTTAGAAAAATTATTTCTTATATAGATATCATAAAGCATGCACATATTTTTAAAATTGTATTTTTTAACTAATTCACTTTTATGCATTATGTTTCCACAAAGATTATTTTCATAGTGACTAGGACTTTAATCAGCCTTTTTCCCCCATGTGACTTACATAAAAAAGTATTTTTGAGAAGCCAAGTAGTATGCATGGAAAATTAAATCCAAGGCAGATGGTGCAACACTCTGATACAAATTTTTCTCTAGCAGTAACTGGGAGAAGAGCCACAATTTCATGGCTGTCAGAGAGAGGACCTGCTGTAAATGAAGGAATTAATTGTGCACATAATGATGTATAGAGGTGTCCTACATTAACATAAAAACATACGTTTTGAAAGAATCTCTGACATTTTGCACCTTTGTTTATTTACAGGGGTGATGGGTGAATATGAACCCAAAATAGAAGTGCAGTTTCCTGAAACAGTCCCTACTGCCAAAGGAGCAACGGTCAAGCTCGAGTGCTTTGCTTTAGGAAAGTAAGTGCTGGCATCTCTCATCCTCCCGGTTTTTCCTCCAGCTTGGGCAGGCGTAGAGTTTTCCTTACACCATTCACGGTGTGTTTCTGAGGTGACCAAAAAGCAAGTAAAGCCTATCTCTCTGTCATTTTGTGTGTGCATCTTTGATTCTGCCCCCTCACTATGGACAGAGGTATGTAGTGGTGCAAGGATTAGGGTGCCACAGTGGACACACTGTAAAAGAGAGGAGAATGGGCAATTCTGCGAAAGTATTTTGTTCTATTTTTATGACCTATAATATGCATGTTGTCTAACCCAAAATGACAGGGAAACAATGGCCTTCATTTGAAGTACAGGCAAGATGCCTATTCGGAAAAATATGTACTTTTGTTCTGATATGGATGATACATCAAACTTTTCTTGAATTTCCTTTTAAATTGCCAGCCTCTTCTACTTTAGATTTCTTTCTCATTTGGCTAGAGATAGGTAAGACGTGATATACTCAAAGAGAGTCTCTATTTTAAAGAGTCACCTGAAAATTATTCACAACTTTATTATTTAGTCTGGATTACTCCTGGAAGAGCTTGCTTTGGGAGCCAGTTAGCTTTTCCATAGAGTATCTGCCACAGCATAAAAGCAGTGAAATGCAGATCACTTGGGGCTTTTATGTGCTGATAACCAGCAGAAATGATCTGGCAACCATAACATAAAGTGCCATCCAAAGTGAGACTTTTGGCTGGGGATTTAGCTCAGTGAGTAGAGTGCTTGCCTTGCAAGCACAAGGGCCTGAATTCGATCCCCGGCACCACAAAAAACAAAACAAAGTGAGACTTTTTAGATCCTCAATGGATTATATTTTATGTGTCAGTCTCTACTCCCAGCCCCATCTATCTGGCTACCCGTGCTAACTCCCTCTTTTCCCTGTGCCTAAATATCAACTAAGGCAACAACACTAACTCTTACCCGTTCCCTGTAACTTCATATTATAATTTTTTAATGATTTTTGTTTTATGTTTTACAATAACCAAAGAGTTTCTTTTTTTTGCATTTTATTTCCAACGTACAGAATTATTTTGCTTTCCATATGCTTTTAAATCATGGCTATATGAACTATAGTACATCTTTAATTTGGTAGCAAACACTACAATGCTACAATAGTAATATTTTATGTCCTGAAAACTTGCCTCATTAAATAAATTGTGATATAGCTTCAGGATTGAACAGACATTAAGAGTCAAGCTGCAAAATAACATGTAAGATATAGAAAGTGCCCATGATTTATTACTAAGAGAATAAAAGCAGATTGCATACAGTATAATTGGGTTGCATTTTGTATTTTAAAGTGTGTGTGTGTGTGTGTGTGTGTGTGTGTGTGTGTGTGTGAAATCAACTGGAGAAAAGGTAAAAGCAAAGAACTGGATAGTCTTGATATATATTTGGTAAACTCTACAGTGTGATACATTGAAAAACCTGTGGAGAAAGAGCAAAATTTACATTGTTCACACTTCAAAAGAGGATATGAATTAAAGTCTATTCACTCTGATTGAAAGGCACTAGTATAAAAACAAAAGACAGAAATTGAGCTTCTCTTGCCTACACAGAAATGTTTGAGTATGTTTGTCTGGTGTTGAAACACACCATCACAGCCCACTTAAAAGCAGAAAGACTGAATCTAAGTACAGTTATTTGTAAAGGCATGTATTAAGTATATATCTCATTAAATGTAAAGATACCCATAATGTACTTTTGATAGAGCCCTTTCTGCATTCTGAGCTAATGTCTAATGAACTTAAATTCTTTTAAAACGAATAGAGTAGAGTTGATGGCTTTAATTTTTTAAATACCATCTCAGATTTCCCAGAGAAGATTAGCAAGTCTTTAGTCTAATTACTTCTCTGTGTTTTTGTGAAAAAATAAATAAGTAAATAATTGTATCCCCTGCTAGGAAGCTGCAATCTCAAAAGCTGTGGTTAGCTTGCTAAACCATTGATTTGCAGACTCAATGATGCTCTCCTTGCAGTTTAAGATGTGATCTAAACAGTTATGGCAGAAGAGTGATAGATGCCTTGAGAGTACATAAAGACCTCACAGATTACTTCCTTCTTTATCTCACTATTTTAATTAAAGTCTTCCCAAACCACCTTCCAAATGGACTGCTATAAATTGGTAAAGTTCTCATTCTATAAATTACAATAAGGAGAGCAAACAGGGAACCTTGAATGAACCACTGAGTCGCCTGGATTTTAGAGCTTATTATTTCTACTATCATTCGTTCATTATTTGGGTATTTCTCAGAGTAAGGTACTTGAATTGTAGGGCATAAAATTTGTAACGTTATATTGTTTCTGGTTGTCACATAACACTCTGAAAGAACAAACAGCATCTTATTGTGTCTCACAATTCATGACTCAAGAGTCCAGGCAAGGCTTGGCTGGGTGCAGCATCACTTGAGGTCCCCACTGTAAAGAGTTGCCTGATGAGCCGGTGCAGAGAGCTCAGGAAAGTGTCCCTTGCAGTTCTGGTGTCTTGAGGATGTTGAAATACCAAGCTTACCAAGACCATCAACTGGGAGCCTCTGTCTCAAGATATTCAGATTTTTCCTCAGTGCCTCACAGAAAACGTTCCAAGAAACAGAAAGTAGAAGCCATCAGTTTCTCAATGCCAACCCTGAAAATTGACACATCATCACTTCTACCTTCTTTTATTAGTAAAAGTAGCCAGAGAACCCACCAGGTTCAAGGGGAGAAGACTTGGACCTCATCTCATTGGAAGGAATGTAAAGGACTTTGCAGCCATCTTAAAACCATCACAAATGTGCCTGAGCATTTTTATTTTAATGTTTGATTTAGTGAACAAAATCTTAGAAAAATTTAAGAAGCATATAAAAATCTGTTTTCATTTGAATGATAGTGCATAGAATGTAAGATAATCTAGAAAAGTTATTTGATTTTAAGAAAAACTCTGGGTAAAATAATATTAGAGATGTAAATACAGTTAAAATCATAATGGTAATATAGGAATGAACAAAGTTTAGGAAATACTCTAAAGAGCTTATGTGTTCAGAACCAAGAGCAAAGGGGTTGTTAGCACAGACTCAATTAAAAGATACAGTTTTCTGTAATTCGATTCACTCCTTTTTAATCTTGCTACCAGCCCAGTTCCAACTATTGCCTGGCGAAGAGCTGATGGAAAGCCCATAGTAAGGAAAGCCAGAAGACACAAGTCCAATGGAATTCTTGAAATTCCCAATTTTCAGCAGGAAGATGCTGGCTTATATGAATGCGTGGCTGAAAATTCCAGAGGGAAAAATGTAGCCAGGGGACAGTTGACTTTTTATGGTAAGTTTGTGATTCCATTTTATCATTTGCAGGACTATAGAACTTCTTGGTATCGAAGTAATACACTGAGTGGTTTGCAGTCTGCCTATTTTTGTAAGGATTGTGTGGAATCAGACTGTGTAAAGCTCTTGGTCTGCTTCAGAATTAGTGTTCACTGGATCATTCTGGGTGTGGAAAGCGAGGGTGGGGGCGAGGATGTTGACAGAGCAGAGAGGAAGGAATTAGGCTGATGTGTTTGGGGAGGGGTGTTGGTGTGAACACACCTCCAGAGGAGCTTGTTTTCCCTCTTCCCATCAAGCTGTAAACCTGACACAGGAAACAGTTTGCTATCCCCGCTTCTGCCTTATTTTTTTAAAGCTTTATCCTTCATTCAAATTTTGATTTGAGGCTTGTGTTAATCCTTTGTAATTGCTCCTATTTGGTAGCGATTTAATGCGATACCATGAACATTTCAAAATGCACACGGTCCAAATTTAGTTCTTCTCAGAGAAGAGCATGACAAATCTCTCTCCCCCACCAAGACTTTTTATGTGCAGCTGCTCCTATTCCTATCAAATCATAGGCATTGATCCAAACATAATATAAATGTAAAACCTCTAGCACGTGGTCACTATTGAGCCTATTTTGGAAACTTTGTTAGAGTATTGATTGGGAGTTCAGAATAGGATTTCATTGGATAGGCATTTTAAAAGAAAATGGAGTTCTGCCAAATTGGAACATGCCTGAATCCCATCTCTCAGGGTAAAGAAAGTAAATATTATAGATTGATAATTATTTAAGAATGGTTTAAATGAGCACTGTTTTATATTAAATTGATGAGATAGAATAGTTCTGTGGGGACAAATTGTAGCAAGAGCTTATTTCTTACAATAACTGATACCACAGAAATCTACTTGTTTTACCAATTTATCTTCCAAACCATTCTGCTTTGAAGATACGGCCAAAGAATACTGTTCAGTAATCATATGGGGTGTTGTAGAAGCTCGATTGTAAACTATGGGGAGATTCCAGTGTCAGCCAGCCTCCGGTGACCTTCCCTTACATGATCCTCAGCACTTTGGACTCGTGTTCCTTTGGTGCCGCTGGTGTGGTGTGGGAGAGCATACAGAGCTCTAGGAGGTTCTTCACACAATGAATAAATCGGCCCTTGTCTTCAGTCATTCGTCTTTCTGTGCATACCGAATGATAAATTTGATACTCATCCTTTGCTCTCTCTTAAATCGTGGTAGTTGATATCACATTCGATTAGTTGAAAAGCAAAAAGACACCACAATTAACTGACTGGAGAAACATAAGAATGAAAGTTACAAATTTATTCAGTGAGGTGCAGTTACTGTGTATTTTTAACTGTCTGGGGTTCATTTTTTTCACCAGTGTAATCATTTCCTTGTGTCAGGTGGGCAACAAACAGTCTGAACTTACCTAGGTAATTAGGCAACGTTTTCTCTTTCTTCTTAGTTTAACAGACTTTGCAGTTCAGTGGTGGTTGTTCCTAAATGTTATTTGAGGTTCTCAACTAATTGAATGAAGTCATTTCCACTTTCATGGTTTTCTTTTTAAGTGAAATACCTGCTTTCAGTGCGTAAAAAGGTATAAAATTTCCTGTAACCAGGGTTGGCATAAGCGTTTCATAGTGGTTGGAGGTTTCTTGCTCTGGAAATACAACAATCTGCATTTACTACAATGGAGGATCATCTCTCCGCCCCCACCAGCCTTGCACAGTGATACCTTTTCTTCAGGGATCCTAGAGATGAAAATTAGGTGTGACTAATGTTTGCCTTTTAAATGGACTTACCTGCCATAATGCATTCGCAGGGTGGGAGGGGCAGCATAAAATTTGTGTGCTTTATGGAAATAACTCAGTTTTACCTCACTTGCCTGCCATCCTTGGTGTAAGAAACTTTTTCAGAGTGTCAACTGTCATAGCATTTGGCTGTTACCATCTATGGTTATTCTTTTGTTCTTCCTTAACTAGCATATCAGTGACAAAGAAATTATCTAATTGCTTTCACTGTCACAGGAGAGCTTAATTATACATAAGTGTTTGACTGTCAACTCCCCCCAACCTTTTTTTTTTTTTTTTTTTTTTGCATCTGGGTTTTCCCAGTACTGTGTTTCTAATAACCAACTGGCTAAATCTCCAAGTTAAGTAAATTACTGTAATTAAAATTACTGAGTCAATTTCCCAAAAGGTAGCAAGTGGCCCCAGTCACTTATCCATGAACATCCTGTCTTTGTTGACAAGACAATTTCTTACAACAGTAAGGTGTTCTAGCTCAGGGAAAAGAAACCAGGTTTGAGCTTAGAAGCCTACTTTTTTTGTTGTTACTGTTCCAAGTTGTTGCATTCCATTTATCAACACTCTACTGCAGCAACTACAAGTGTGCTAAGTCGTATACTGGCTTGTTGACAAAAATGACAATTTTTTTTCTTCTTGCACTAAAATCACTGAGCTTGTCTTTAGGTTAGTACGTGCTCCTTGTTCTTGGTATATATGAAGAGCTAAAATGAGTTCAGGCAGAACATTTTACACTACCTAGTCTTCCTTTTTTTGTTTGCTTTTTTGGAGGGGTTCCACAACCCATCCTTGGCCAATGTGGTCTAGTTTTAATCTGCTTTTCAGTCATTTTTCAATATGAAAAGCTTCCTAAAAATATTTTTTTATTTTCAGAGGTAGAATATTACGAATCTTCATTACAAAAGGCAGAAATTTTACAAAATGACTTTAATAAGTTCATTTGGTCAGCAGATATCTTTTCATTGCCTACCATGTGGCGGGCAGTATCACCTAGTACTAGACTGCAAGATGAATCTTTGTACGCAAGGACCTGATATTTCAGTAAAATTTGACTGACAGTGTACTATTAAGAAAATAAACAAACTAGAAAATTTCCTATTTTGACATGAGTTATAAAGAAACTATTAGGTTGACATGATAGAAAATAACTGGAAGCAAGGAAAAGGCTTCAGTAAGAAAGTAGTCAAGAACCCTTGTCAGAGAACTATTCTCTAAGCTGAAACCTGAAGGATGAAAATGAGCTAGGCTTTCATGGGGAGGTACATTCCAGGCAGAAGGCAAGAAGTGCAAAGGCCCTGAGGCATAAGACTACTTAATATATTTGAAATGTAAGAAGGAAGTCAGTAAATGTAACATAGTGAGCAAGGGCAAAAGTTTGAAGCATAGGAAGGTGGCAGACTATGCAATACCTTGTAAGCCAACTAGAGTTTAGATTTTATTCTGAGTGCATGGGAAGCCATTGGAGGTTTTTAAACAGGGCACTGACTCACTCTGAATCATGCTCTTAAAAGTCCACTCTGGTTGCGTTGTGGTAAATACATTTCTGAGGACCAATACCAAAAGCAGGACAACTAATTAGGAGGCCATTGCTGATATCTAGGTAAGAAGAAATGTTGGGGACTAGGGCCCAAGGAAGGAAAAGAAATGGACAGACCGCATATCCATTTAACAATTACAGCCAACATAACTTTCTCATTTTATTCTTACAACCATCTTGTTTGTAACTGAAGAAACTGATTCCCAAGGAGATAAGTAAATGATATAAGTTTACATAGTGAAAGTAGAGCTAGATTCCAAATGCTATGCTAGATATTATCAAATTTCAGTGTGTATCAGAATAATTTAATGTCATCTAGAACTTTATGTGTATTTAAATGTCATCTAGAACTTTATGTGTATTTCTGTATTTGTTCTATCATGTGATGTTAGATTTGGATTTTGGTTGAAGTATATGAAAAGTGTGTGGTCTCACACAGGTACATGGTTAGAAAAAAAGGATCTTACGCACTCCTCGCAAGGACTCTGGAACCTTCAGTGGTCCTCTGGCTACACTTTGAGAACCCTAGGTCCAAAGAAATATCCCCATTGCCTTTGGTGATGGATTAGAAGTATCTTGAGAAACTAGGATGAAAATAAACATTGGAGCCAAGTAGCCCTATATGCCAGTCTTAAGCAAGCCACTTCTGAACCTGGACCTTAACATCTCTGAACCTTATCTATAAAATGGGGTAAATACATGTAACTTGCACATTGTTGGGAGGCATCGAGACTGTGTACATATGTGATGCTGGTAAGATGTTCTGTAAGTGTTCATGATTAATTGTATTTGAGGCCTAAGGTAGAGAGGAGAAAGGGAATGAATTTAGCTCAAACAGAGCAGATTCAGAGATGCACTAGGTAAAAGCTAAGTTGAAGATAAAAAAGAAATGTAAAAAAATTAGTCCATGTTAGACTAGAATCATAGTTCGGTTTATCTAGGTGGAATTGGGCTTAGTGAATCAGTCCTAAGGCCTTTTTAATACTCTGGTTTCTCTTCAGATTATATGAATCTTTTGCCTTTTAAAAAACAAATATCTTGCTGATTTAGCTTTTTAATTCTGTGGCTCATTTATAAAATCCTAAATTTAACACAGCACCTGTGGGAAGAAGAAGAAAACTATGCATTTTTATAGAAATTGGTTAACAATAAACAAGTAAACCAAAACACAGAGAAATAATACAAATGATGGCGCTAGGCTGTCAGTGTCAGATGAGCTGCGTGTTCAAAGGATTGCGGTTCGAGAGCAGGATGAATTCATACTGAAGAGTATGCTTGCTTTACTGCAGGGTAAAAACTTTACTGGGGGTAAAGGGGAGGTGAACATTCCTGAGAGACAAGATGGTACAAAAGTTTGGAGGCAAGAAGTGGCTTATTGGAACTGAAGGCAAAAAAAGACTATTATTTTACAGAATCTGTGGGTTCCCCAGACAGAGATGAAGAGAAAATAAGAAAACTTCTTGGAACAGATGACAGAGGACTTTAAATATTAGCCTAAATGTATGAAGTAATGGGAATGTTCTCTTAATTTGTGTAACATTTACAGCATGTAAAGCACAGTCACAAACCTTACCCATTATACACACTACTTCTTACAATCATATTTGTTTCATTTGCTGATGAGTATCTATTGGAAGAAACTTGCCCGCTTTGGGTTGCCTTCTAGCACATCTCCACAGAGTTGGACCGCCAGCCTGTCTAGGGTTTCTCTTTGCTCTCGGCAAGTGGGTTGGCAGAGATCCCCTCCTCAGCCCATTGTCCCCAGAGGCAAAGAGCAACTGTAGCTTAGACAGAGCTCTTACATGGAGGCAGGATTATGTGTGTGAAACAAAAAATAATAGCACAGCCAGCAGCCCTGTTTGTTTAAGAGGCAATCTAAAGGCTAAAGGCTTCACATACTAAAGTCAAAGCTAACTTTAGACATCAATCAAGTTCAACTTTCCATGAGTTCAAAGGAGAAGATTTAGCCTTTCAAACTCCAGGCTCCAAATACAAAGCTCTTCCTCCAACAATACAAAATATGGTATCTGCACAGTATTTTTCAAAGTACTTGTATATTTAATCATTGAATTACATTTGTTTACATGAGTTTTTTAAGAAATGCTCAATATTTAGAATAAAGCAAGGCTGCTATAGTTGAAGAGGATAACTTCAGAAACCTATACTTTAATTCACGTGATCGGGTTTGAAAATTGAGAAGATGGGAGGGTAATGATTGGTGCGTTGTGAATGGATAAAAGCTTGAAGCCAGGGAAGTGGAGGTTGTTACAGCTAAACAAAGGCTGGAGTTGGAGCTGATTCCAGAATGCTAAATATTCCTGGTAAAGCTGGTCCTTCCTTCCAGTGATGCTGGCAAATTGGAAGCCAGGAGTTTAAGAGGAATCTATAATTCTAAATTGGAAGATTCTCTAAAGTAACATTGGGAAATGAGTAGTTTTAATGCCAATACTGAGAACATTGGATTGGCGCTACCTTGAGATTATCTTGATGATTCTATTAACAGTTTAAGAAACCAAGGCTGGAGATAAAGATTTTGGAAGTGTCTATATATAGATGTTAAACTCAAGCTAAGTAATTCTCTTTGGGCTCTTAAAGCTCACTAACAGTAAAATTCTTAAGCAGTGTTAGCCAGACCTCTGCTTTGCATGACAATGATTCATCTTCTCTAAGACTGAGTAAGTAGTCAGAAAGAATTCTGAATGGCCAGAAAGAATTGCAATTTGTTTATCATGTCCTTTCTCTTCAATTTTTAAGACTCTAAGGTTGAAAGCCTATACTGGCTTTTTTTCATGTTAGAAATTTCTGGTTTGGGGAAACTGGAAAGCCAGTTACCTCTGAAAAATGTTTCAGCCATTGAGCTCGAATTATATCTGTTTGCAATATTAATTATTATTGGATAAGATGCTTGTACAATTCAAGTGTCTAGAATGCATACACACTGATTTAGGTAATTTCCAACAGTTACTAAACAAAAGATTGAGACAAAGAGATCATTCATTTGTCTAAAAGACTATCAGTGTGACCGGGTCAAATTCCAGCACAAACATTTAACCTTATTTTTTTTAACTTTCATTAGTACATGTTTGGAGTGCATAATGATTACATTCACTGTAGGGAAGGTACATGTACATAATACATTTCAACCCCCTTCTTTTTCCCCTTTGCCTTCACCCCACTTTTATTCCAGCATCAGATTCATTTATTTTATAAGACTGTATAAAGTTAATTGTCCTATATACAGATTAAAAACTAGACTAGACTAGTAGGCCAAAGAACATATAAAACATGTAAGACAATTGCACTAAATCAAGGTATACTTTTAGATACATTGTTCACACTGGACTACAATACCTATTTTCTTTTTCTTTTTTTCCTAATATCTATCATACATAGATAGATAGATAGATAGATAGATAGATAGATAGATAGATAGATAGATAGATATAGAGGCAGATATATTGAGTTTTTCCTATAAAAGAAACCATGCAATATTTAGGCTTGTGTGTCTGTTACTTGACTTAACATTATGGTCTCAAGGTCTCAAGCTATATCCATTTTACTACAGATGACTCAAGTTTATCCTTTTATGGCACAGTAGTACTCCATCGTGTATAAATACCACATTTTGAATCCATTCATCTGTTGATGGACATATAGGCTGTTTCCAAGATTTAGCTATTATGAATTGTTCTGCTATAAACATGAGTATGCATACGTCACTGTAATATGATGTCTTTAACTCTTTTGAAAGAGAACAAGAAGAGGAACAGGTAGGTCCTCTAATTCTACTAATTCTTCTAATTCTAATTCTTCTAATTGTAGTTTTATGAGAAATCTCTATAATGATTTCTATAGTAGTTGCATCAGTTTACAGTCCCACCAACAACGGAGAAAGGTTTCTTTCTCCCCACAGCCTTGCCAGCATTTGTTATTGGTTGATTTCTTGATAGTAGTCATTCTTTCTGGAGTGAGATGGAATCTCAGTGTTGTTTTAATTTGCATTTCTTGAATGGTCAGCGACAATGAACATTGTTTCATGTATTTTTTGGCCATTTGTATTTCTTCATTTGAGAAGTGTCTATTCAGTTCAGATGCCCATTTTATAACTGGGTCTTTAAATTTGGGGTGGTCTAATTTTTTTGAGTTCTGTATATATTCCAGATAGTAATCTTTTATCTGAGGAGTAGCTGGTAAAATTTTTTCCCATTCTGTAAGTTGTCTCTTCACTCTGTAGTAGTTTCCTTTGCTGTCCAGAAGCTTTTTAATTGGATGTCTTCCCATTTGTTGATTCTTAATATTATTTCTTGCTCAATTAGGAATTTTTTCAGAAAGTTTTTGCCTACACCTATGTCTTCAAGAGTTTTACCTGTTTTATCTTCCAGCAGATTAAGTGTTTCTGTTCTAATGTTTAGGTCTTTGATCCATTTTGATTTTAGTTTAGTGCATGGTGAGACATATGAGTCTAGGTTCAACCTTTGGCATATGAATCGCCAGGTTTCCCAGCCCCATTTGCTAAAGAGGCTGTCTTTCTTCCAGCAAAGTAACTTTGCTCCTTTGTCAAAAATAACACAGCTGAGTGTCCCTGGAGTTGTTTCTGTACTTTGTATTCTGTTCCACTGATCCATGAGTCTGTTTTTTGGCCAATACCAGGGTGTTTTTATCACTGTAGCTTGTAGTATAATTTGAAGACTGGGATTTTGATACCCCCTGCCTTGCCCTTGTTGCTCAGAATTGCTTTGGCTATTCTAGCTCTCCTCTGTTCCTTATGAATTTTAGGATTATTTTATCCAGTTCTGTAAGGAATGTTATTGGTATTTTGATTTGGATTGTGTTAAATCTATATAACAGTTTTGGAAGTATGGCCATTTTGACTGTATTTGTTCTGCCTATCCAGGAACAGGGGAAATCTTTCCATTTTCTGATACCTTCTTCAGTCTCCTTTTTCAGAGTATTATAGTTCTCTCTACAGAGGTATTTCACTTCCTTGGTTAGGTTCATTCCTCAGTATTTCATTTTTCTCGATGCTATTGTGAAGGGCAATATTTCCCTAATTTCCCTCTCCATGAGTTTATTGTTGGTGTACAGAAACATTATTGATTTTTGAGTGTTGACTTTGTATCCTGCTACACTGCCATATCCGGATACTAGTTCAAGTAGACTTTTGGTGGAGTTTTGGGGTCTTCTATGGAGACAAATAATGATAATTTATCAACAAATAATAACTTAATTTCTTCCTTTCTTATCCATATCTTTTTTTATTTCTTTCTCTTGTCTTATTGCTCTAGCTAATGTTTCAAGAACTATATTAAACGTAAGTGGTGATAGCGGACATCCTTGTCTTGTTGCTGATTTTAGAGGGAAAGCTTTTAGCTTCTCTACATTTAGTGTGATGTTGGCTGTTGGTTTGTCATAGATGGCTTTTATCAGGGATGAGATAAAGGCTTTTTTTCCTATTTTCTTAGTGTTTTTATCATGAATGGATGTTGGATTTTATCAATTTTTTTTTCTGTGACTATTAAGATGATCATGTGATTTTTGTCCTTGCTTCTGTTTATGTGGTATATTGTATTTATTGATTTGCATATATTGAACCATCCCTTCATCCCTAGAATGAATCCTACTTGGTCATGATGTATAAGTTTTTTGAGGATTTGTTGCATTCTGTTTGCCAGTATTTTGTTGAGGATTTTTGCCTTTGTGTTCATTAAAGAGACTGGCTTGTAGTTCTCTTTTATTGGTTGGGTCCTTTTCTGGTTTTGGAATCATGGTAGTGCTTGCTTCCAGGAATGACTTTGGAAACTCTGCTTTCTTTTCAAATTCATTAAAGAGTTTGAAGAGTACTAGCTTTAGATCTCATCTAAAGTTCTTCTAAAATTCAGCAGTGAATCCATGAAAGACCTGGACCTGGGCTTTCCTTAGTTGATAATTTTTTTTTAATTATATCTTCAATTTCACTGATGTATATGGGCTTAGTCAGGATTTTTATATCTTCTTGTTTCAACTTTGGTAGTTCATATGTATCTATGAATTTATCCATTTCCTCTGAATTTTCCATTTTATTAGCGTACAGTTTCTCAAAGTAGTTATTGATAATCTGGATTTCAGCAGAATCTGTTGTGATTTCAACTTTTTCATTTCTAATTGCATGGATTTGAGTCTTTTTTTTCTGTATTTTGTTAAGATTTGCTAAGGGTTTGTCTGTTTAGTTTAATAAGAACCAACTCCTCAATTCCTTGATTCTTTTTTTTTTTTTTTTTAGTGTCAATTCCATTAATTTTTGCCCTGGATTTGGATAGTTCTTGTTTTTCTAGGAACTTGAGGTGCATTGTTAGGTTATTTATTTGAACTTGTTCTGTTTTTCTGGTGTGGGAATTCACTGCTATGAACTTCCCTCTTAAGACTGCTTTCATTGCATCTCATAAGTTCTGGTATGTCGTACTGGCATTATAGTATGATTGTAGAAACTGTCTAATTTCTTCTTTAATTTCATCTGTAACCCATTGATGATTCAAGAGGGTATTGTTTAATTTCCATGTGTTTGTATAGTTTTTGGGTTTCTTTTGCTATTGATTTCTAGTTTCATTATACTATGATCTGATAATATGCGTGAGAAAATTTCAATTATTTTTAATTTACTTAAGCATGCTTTATTGGCTACTATGTGGTTTATTTTAGAGAGAGTCCCATATGCTTGTGAGAAGACTATGTATTCTGTTGTTGGATAGAACACTCTGTAGATATCTATTAAGTCCATTTGTTCAAAGGTTTGGTTCAACTCTGATATTTCTTTGTTGATTATTTTGTCTAGTTAATCTGTCCATTTATGACAATGGGTTATTGAAATCCTCATTATTATCCTATTGGTGTTTATCTGATTTTTTAACATCCAATAGCATTTGTTTTTTGAAGCTGAGTAGGCTGATATCTGGTGCATATATGTTTATAATTTTAACCCTTCCTGTTGAAATCTTCCCTTTAAGTAATATGTAGTGAACTTCTCTGTCCCTTCTGATCAGTCTTAGCTTGAAATTCACTTTGTCTGAAATTAGCATAGCTACTCCTGCTTTTTTCTGGGTTCCCATTGCATGTAATATTGTTTTCTATCCTTTGATTTTTAATACATGAGTATCTTTTTATTTAAATGTGTTTCCAATCTGTGTTTTTCAATTGGGGAACTGAGATCATTCACATTGAGTTATTACTGAGAGTTATTACTCCTGTCATTGCATTATTTTTCTGTCGCCGATTTCCTCATTTCCCTTTTTCTTAACTGCTCATCTCACCAGGTGTTTTCTTTCTTTTTTTTTTTTAATTAACATTGTTGACTTCATTATCTCTTTCTAGATATCCTTGAGAATTTTTTGTAATCCTGGTTTTGTGGTCATGAATTTCTTGAAGTTCTGCTTTGTCATGGAAATACCTTATTTCCCTATCAGTTTTAAAGAAAGTTTTGTGGGATACATAAGTTGGGGATGGAAGTTGTTATCTTTTAGGGCTTGAAACCCTTCAATCCAAGTCATCCTGGCCTTCAAGGTTTATGTAGAGAAGTCTTCTGTGATTCTAATTGGTTTACCTTAACCTTATATTTAAATAATTTAAGACAAGACTTAGGATATCTTTCAGACCTTTGAAAGAGTGCAAAAGGCCAAAAAAGATTTTTCTATTTTAATAAGAGAATTTGCTTAATTTGGCTTAATCTGAGGGATCTACATATAATACCAAAGGAAACATTTTTGGGAATATCTCTGGAATAATAGAACTGAACCAACCCTTTCAGGTCTTTCTCTGAGTTGGTATTTAGACATGTAACTGAAATTTGATATTAAGTAATAAATACCATATACTCAAATGCATTATCAAAAGGGGGTTACAAATGTTATTTTCTTTTATTAAATTTTATTGTAATGACACATTTTAATATACATAATAATAACATTCATCATAGGAGTTTGTACCTGTACATGATATATCTTGTTGCTGCTTTTTTTCCTGTTTCTCTTCAGATCATATAAATTGTTCATCTTTTACAAATGGTATTTTCTGTAATGTACCAAACTGGAATATTTGTTATCCAGGCACTTTTAATTTGGTGAACCAAAGAAATACGGAGATGTATCAACCATTTCTGTTAAGTGCAGGACTTTATTCTAGTACAAAAATCTCACCCATTTAGATATAATTCATCTAATCTAAGTGAGTAGGAGTAAAAGCTTTAAGTATGTGGGTTTTGTCCTATAGATCTGCAAGTGACATGTTAAAATAAAGACTACCTCGTTATTTTCCTTTACCTAACATGATATTCCATTCCTATTGTCCATGGGCATGTGTCCAGATACTCACTCTGAGAGGAGTATGTTTATATTATGTCAAATTTGGTTTCTGTGAATTGATTTTACCAACTACAACAAAGAAAGTTCATGATGATAGTTCACAAACACTAAATTAGATACTAATTTCAGCTTGGGCAGCACAGACAACTACTATTGTGCATTCTTGTTAAGTACCTTGACCTCCCTAACCCTGTTGGAAGAGATAGAATGAGCTCTCAGAATTGTCTAATTAGGAGTTTGCAAAGTCTTTTCAAATTTCTCTCAAAGCCCTCCCTTTCCTGCCCCATATCCTTTTGACATGGCAAGGTTTTGCTTCTAGCTTTCTGTACTTATAAAAAGAAAGCAATAGAAAAGCCCGAGTGTTGCAGGGAAATCTGAGACATTGAAATCTCTGTCTCTGCATGTGGTTTTGCTGTTTCCTTTTTCAACTTTAACTTGACATTGCTTCATAAGTTACATTTACTCTTCTAATCTTTTTTCCTTACTTTCTTTCAAAAGTTTGGCTGTGTTGTTAATATTCCACGCAGATTTCAGTGACTTTCATTGGTTTTTGTTTGTTTGTTTGTTTGTTTGTTTGCATGAGCTCTGTAGGAGGCAAATATTCAGGAGGTCGAATGCAAAGTCAGGCACACAACTGCCATTAGTCCTATCAGCGGTGCACACCGGATTCTCCCAGCAGAGATCTGGAAAAGTATTAGCTTCTGAGCTTCCTGTGCATTAGCAGCAGGAAGATGTAGAACAGTGGCTGACTTCAGCTCCCTCAAGGATGTAGGTTGTGACCCTTCATTCAAGTTAATGCTTGTTGATGTTATAACTCTTTTTGAAGTTGACCCTTTCGGCCTTCCCTCTTACGCAGCATGCATCATCCCCATCTAAAGAGGATTTGTAAAATTGTGTTTTGTTCTTTGAAAAACATGCAATTGCTTATAGATAGCAGCATTGCTTAAGAAAGCAGCATTTATTCAAGGACCTAGAGACCTCTGCTGGTTAAATGATTCACCGAGTGTTTTTCTAGTTTTGTTTATTACTGAGAAGGTATGCTGTACAGCTTGACCTCAACAGAAGCAATTTCATTTTGAATTAAATTATGGATGATTTGAAGTTTCACTGAATGAAGATACTGGGGTCAAGTCACCTAAAATATATGTTAAGCATATTGAGCAGCATCTTTTAGTTAGATACTGATACCAACTCTCATGATTAGGTTTACATCAGTAGGCATTATCCTATAAAAATGCCTTATGAACAGATAGCATTCCTAAATGAGGGCTATGGTTCTTCCACATGACTCTGGGCAAAAAGTCATCTACCTAATATATTTACCATTATAGTTGACAATGTGAATCGTGCTTGAGGCAAGATTTGATATTTCTGAAGACTTTTTATGGAATTAACCTCATTTCATCCATTGAAATCAAAGAAAGAAAAAAAGTTTCTTCAGTTGAAATGTGAAAAATGTGCTATATTTGGGTTGTAGGGATGGAGAATGGCAGCAGGCAATGTGAGGATTAATTTCTGCTCCTAATTCCTGTGTTAGACTATGGGCAGAACTTGGTTTCTTAAGGTTTTGTAAAAATACGAACTTACTCAAAGATTCGGGCTTGTAGGTTGACATTGTTGTGCATAATATTCTATAAATATGGAGCCAATCACTCGTAAGCAATGATCTCATCTTTCTTCAAGGAGAAAAAAGTAACAAAGATTGTGTATAACATGTGTGAGTTAAGTGTGTTAATTAGGAACAGCCTAAACTCCACTAACAAATGAGAACCTAAAATGCAGTGGTTTATGAAATTCAGAAATATGAAATTTATTTATCTCTTACCTAATCTCTGCAAAAATAAGCAAGTGGGTCCAGAGCTGCTTTCACAAGGTCATTCAAGGTTAAAGTGTTAAGTCACTATTTCCATCCTATAGTAGCGTCCACCTCTGTGTCCAAGGCACTCCACACCATCATTGCGAAGGGTCAAGAAGAATCTGAGGCAAGTGTCAAAGTAAATAACCTAGAAGTTACCCTCTGCACTTTCACATTACATATAACCAGCATGAATGTAATCACAAGGCCTCTTCTTGCTGCAGACAAATCAGGAGAAGCAGTGTGTAGCTGGGAATTCACAAGCCCAGCCAAAGGTGGTGGGATGGGGTGGGGAGGTGATCCTACTTAAAACATAAAATAAAATAGTTATATACTTAAGGGAGATACACAGTTAATTTTGTCCTAGAGATTATGAAGTTTTATCCATTCTACCTTCAGTAATTAAAAAAGACCAACTATCTGGACCATAGATGGTGTTCAGACGAGGGTATAGCTCCCCCCACTGAACTTGTAACCAGCCTTAATATTTGTATAATAGCTGATAAATAAATTTTACTAAAATTCTATTTCAACCTTTAATTGCATATGATAAACATAGATTGAGCATGCACTAATTATATGCTTTTTCTTTGCTTTTTGAACTGATATAGCTCATCCTAATTGGATTCAAAAAATAAATGATATCCATGTTGCCATGGAAGAAAAAGTCTTTTGGGAATGTAAAGCAAATGGGAGGCCCAAGCCTACATACAGGTGGCTAAAAAATGGCGAACCACTGTTAACTCGGGTAAGCAAATTTATGGTAATTGTGTATTAACTGTTGACTGTAGTGTTTAATATGGCCTCGTTGCTATGGAAACAGGAAAACGAGTTGTTTCCACAATAATGAATAACTAAATGCCATAAATAGTGCAAAAATTGAAATGAATGCAGTTGACAAATAAGAATTATAAGTAAATCCAGGACTCTTGCTATGTCCAGCTGAGCCTCTGTGCTAATTTTTTTTAATATTCTTAGGCTAACATCTATAGCTTTACAATGAGGAAGTTACTTATAAGGTCTAGAATATGTAATTTTGCTAAGATGTGAAAGAAAATATATCCCAGGATATACTACAAGGGAAGGAATATGATACAGGGGTGCCCATTTGAATGGAAAAGGACTCTAACAAAACAATCTGAATGAAGCAGAGATAGGCTGAGAGGCACTCAGAATGAGGAACAATTGTGTCTAATTTAATTTTCCTTATTGTGTTTTCCTACCAAACTTCAAATGTTAACTGGGATTTGACATTTTCCTCAGGCTCCAAACTGAGAGCCAGTTTTTCACATTTAGATTCTACCGCCTGCCTGGGATACCTAGGAAATCATGCCTGCTCTGGGCCACAGTGGGAGGAAGGGGACTGTGTCTCCTAAACAGCCCCTGTCTCACACGCTCCTTCTGTCACGGGAAGGTCTCTGCTGGCCCATGATTCTTTCAATTATGAGATCTAAATTCATACACATTGCAAGGGTGCAAATATCCAGGTAACTGGCATTTTCCTCCTTTTATGTGGTGCGAGGGAGCAGAGTTGTCTACATTTGATCAGAGTGTCCACTTAGCTAAATCATAATGCTGCAACAAACAAAAAGCCAGTCCTTATTTTTTTTAACTGGCAAGTCTTCTGGACAGCAGGAGATTCCTTTGATGCTTATGGAAACTGACACACAAGTTGCACATCGTCAGGGTGACAAGTGAGAAGAGTCTCTTGTACCACACTACGTCTTTGTGTCCTTTGGATTGGCTACCAGCAGATGGTCCCAAGCTTAATTCACACCATAGACAGCATTGAAATAGGAGGACATTAAATTATTAATACCTACTTTTTGGGTAAACCTCTACTGATGTTAAGTATTTGACTTTGAACCTTCAAATTGTTGCCTCCTCACACTTCGAGTGTTCTAAACTCTAAACAATACATTTGGTTCCATTTTCACTCTTCCTTCCCCTAGTTAGCACAAAGCCTGAGATTAAAAGAACATTTTGAGGGGGCTGGAGATTTAGCTCAGTGGTTAGAGTGCTTGCCTTGCAAGCCCAAGGGCCTGAGTTCGATCCCCGGCACCACAAAAAAAAACAAAACAAAACAAAACAAAAAAATTGAAAAGAACATTTTGAATTTCAAATTCATCTATTTAGAGAGGATATTAATCTGAATGGCTTTACTATTAATGAGAGTGTCAAGAGAATCCTACAATTTCAATTCTGTTTAGCAACTGAGTTACTGGTTGTTCCATTTAGCATCTGGCCTGCCACAAATTTAGTTGACATATACTTGGATCATGTTATATAAATTGTTTATATGATAGCTGTTTTTATCCCCTTTGGTATGACACATACCAAAATTGCCTTAAGGTCACCGTTGCAGAAGGTCATTGTTTTTGTATTCCTTTTTTCTTCCACAGGATAGAATTCAAATCGAGCAAGGAACACTCAACATAACCATAGTGAATCTCTCAGATGCAGGCATGTATCAATGCGTGGCAGAGAATAAACATGGAGTTATCTTTTCCAGCGCAGAGCTTAGTGTAATAGGTGAGTGTTTATACTGGAAAGAAAAATAAATAAATAAAAATTCTTTGAAGCACTTTGCCAGGTATAAACATTCAATCCAAGAGAAAAATATAAAGAAATCTTTAGGGCAGAAATATTGCTGAAGAAACAAGTAATGCAGTCTGTAAGCAATAAGAAGAGACCACTTTCTAGATTAACCTCTTTTGGTGCTTACAATGGGAAACAGTCCCCTTAGCACTTATTTTTGTTCCTCTATAGACCATATTTCCCAAATTGAGCAAAGTTTCTGAAATGCTTCAGTGTCTGCTGTGATCATTCTGATTTGGTGCAGACTTCAACTTGGAGGAAGGATGAGATGACTTGGTTTAGAAAGGCTTATTTGAACAGCTGTAGGAATGAACCTTGTTCTGCCGTAAATTTTCTAGACTGTGCACCAATGGTCTATACTCCAGGAGCACCTTTCCTCCCTCCTCTTCAGCCACACAGACCTTTCTGTTCTGCCCATTTACCAGCCCCTTCCCTCCACAGGCCTCTTCTACACTGCTTCTGAAAGGCATTCCCTTCCTTTTTCTTCTCACTAATTCCTTCCCATTCTCCATCTCTGGTCCCCACTGGGGCTTCCTTCAGTCATGCCAAGCCCCAAGTCCTGACTCACTCATGACTTTTAATTGGGGTTGACTCTTCCCATTGCTGATATTTATATCATCTCTTACCTCTCTTTCCTGATAACACAGGCCATGGTTGCATTTTTCATTTATTTGTGCAGTCCCTCTTTTCTCCCACTGTACTTTAACACCCTCATTATGTCAGTGTTAATCATTGTATCTCCAGGAATGAACAAAATAATGAAGCACATAGAATATTCTTACTAAGTACTAAATAAATGTAAGAATGAGGAAGGTATTAAACAAATGAAAAAGTTTAGCCATTGTTTCATAGAATGGATTAATGAATTAAGTAAATAAGTAATTGAAAGCATAAATTGAGTGAATTAATAAATCTATGTGCATTTTTTAAAAATACTGGTCATCAACCTGCATGTGTCCTGTGAAAGATCCTGAATTTATCTGTTATTTAAAAAGAAGATGAGATGACAGTAAAATCTGAAAATACCAAGACCAGTGTAAATGATTCCAGCATAGCCTCCTGTTTCAGAGGCTCTAAACAGTAGTCCATGACAAAAGCATTACAGAAGTATTATGAATAAGAGAAAAATAGCACACAAAGGGAGTTGATTCGCATCGCTTGATAATTTGTCCAGAGTCAGCAGCCTGACTTTCCCTTCTGCAAAGCACTCTTGGTGGCCTAGCAGGTAGATCTCACATACAGAAATAGATACTCTCAAACTGAATGTGTTTTCATCATGTATAAGGCAGAAAAGGAAGAAGAGGTTCCCACAGCCGCACTTCTCACCTGGTTGTTCAGCTGGAGAACCATCCCATCAAAGACAAGGATTTGGAACAGTTGGAGCCTTTTGCCAAGAGACCTAGGAACAGTTCTGTGCTCCTGGAACAAGCACCAGTCTGGCTTACCCTACTATAAGCATGACTATTTGGAAACTTCAACGCTCATCCTCCCATCATGTAAATTTTGGGAACAGTAATTCTGACTTCCCAGATAAGGAGGAGAGTTCCACCTTGCCTAGATTTGCTTTGATACTTGGTACTTGGAATTGAGCCTTTTGGAGTACAAAAGGCCCCATGTGAGATTGCTTAGGAGATTGCTAAGGAGATTGCTTAGGAGTTTCCCGAGAGAGATGTGTTCTCTATTCACTGTATGTCAGCTGATTGAAAGAAAAACTCAAAGCGACGGGGCATGGCCTAATAACATGAATCATATTGTACTAAAACCCTCTAGGGGAGAGTTTGCCAGTTTATAAGTAGGGGCACTACCCTTATACTTTTAGAATTATCATAGGTCTCTCTGTTAAAATACGAAAATTTAATACTAACAAATGACTACAATGAAGTGAGAAAAGCTTTTAAATTCTTTTTGTCTGGAACACCAAGCACAGCAGAAAATAACAAAATATGTGTATGTGGGTAGGTAGATAGACAGATTGATAGATAGATGATGTACATAATAGTTTAGAGCTGCACTTTGTATAGCTCTCCCTGTGCCCTTCTCTAACCAAACTCCACAGCCTGTGAGTTGAGAAGCACTGTTCCAACTTTCATATTATGAGATTTATTTCCATTCATTTTCTATTGGAATTATCTAACTCTAAACAAATTTTTTATCTGAGATTTTTCTGAAGTCCCTCAAGGTGATCAAACTAGACGTCTTAGTCTATTCAAGCTGCAGTAACAAAAAAAAAACCATAAACTGGGTTCTTATAAACAAGAGAAATTGGTTTCTCACAGTTCTGGAAACTGGAAGTCTGAGATCGGGGTGCCAGTAGGCTCAGGGTCTGGTAGGGCCCTCTTCGGAGTTACAGATCTCCAGCTTCTCACTGTGTCCTCACATGGGAGAAGTGCAAGGATCTTTCTGTGATCTGTGTCGTAAGAGAACCTATCTCATTTGCGAGGGATTCACCTTCTTGACCTAATCTTCCAAAGCTCCCCACCACTGAATACCGTCATCTTGCAGGTTAGGATTTCAGTATATGAATTTTGGGAGAAGACAGGCATTCAGAGCAGTGAAGATGACATGGAAACACCTGAGAAGTTATGTAACCAACCCAATTCCAACCATGTTTAACATGAAAACAATAAAAGCTCATTGGTAAATGATCTATGCCGAACAAATAGTGACAACAGTAAGGTCTGCAGGAATTTAAGAAGGGAGATTTACAAATGGGCTGGACTGGCCGGGTGAACCTTGAACAGTTTATACATGGACGGCTGGAAAAGAAGACCAGGAATATTCCAAATCAGAGTTAGAAATGCCTTACATAGGCTCAAAGTTACAAAAAACCCAGGATAGTTTCTCATACATAGAGAATCCTGGGTGTTTTTCAAAAATCTTGACTTAAAATACATCAATCATGGTAGGTAGAGCTTAAACTTGGGAAATAAAAATGGGAAATTAATTAAGAATCAATTTTAGAGATTCTAAACTGAAAATTTAGAAGTTCACTCTCTAATATCCCATGTTGCCTTCCAAAACCTCACATTAATATATTTCAAGTGAATTGAAGGGCAGTTAAGTGTTGAGTGAGAGATCCCTAGAGTCCCTCTTAAGTAAATGAGGGTAAAGACATCTGACTATTCAAAAGTATGCATAAATCAATCTTGATTAGCTGGAGTAAGATAATGTTACGGTGTTCCACAAGATGCTTTGTCCCTTATAGAATACTGTAATAGTTCATCTCTTTGGGATCAAATAACTGATTTGTTATTATGTGTGTTAGAATCATGATGAGGTTAAATTGAAAAAAAAAACAAAATAGAAACAGGATATTTCTCAGTAAGGTAGAAAAAAATATGTTGGTTTCAACTATTGATCAAATATTAGGAATTCCCAGGTCTGTAGAGGAGAATCCCGTTCATTGCTAGATAATAACCCTAAAGTCATGAATAAGAGATGGTTGGGAAGCATATATTCAATAGCCTTTCCCTTCATCTTGTTTTATGTGTTCTGTCTGGGTATTTAGTGTATATGTAACATCTATATTTAATGGACTGAAACTGCTTAATAATTAACCTAGGTGCTGGGTGATTTACTCACTGGGTGACTCACTCACGACTTTTACCCTAAATTCAGTACATTAGTAGGCCTGAGGATGACTATATCAAATGGCATTGTCCTCATTTGTGAATGACCTATTACAGTTGACAATTTATTATTTCCCAAGGTAGCTGCTCTCAGGTGTTTTTTCCTGTATTAACCTACGACACTCATGAAGCTGTGTTGGAATTAGACTTAATACAATCTTGTAATCCCGAAGAAACTTGAATATTTCAGAAATGATTAAAAAGTAATAACTATCTATGTATTAAAAATAGCTTTTCCAATTTTTCAATTCATGTTTAATATCTGTGTCCATTTAGTTAGATTATCATATTGGTGGTTTGAATTGATAATTGAATTGTCCAATTTGAAAACTTTCTGTCATTCTCGATATAGTACATTTATGCTGCAATTAAATTATGGGATAAGGACATCTAAGTTTTCAAAAGTTGAACCTAAGACAAGAATTCAGGTACCTTGTAATTCACTGAAGGCATGTTCTCCAGGAGAAGTTCTAGGAGAAAGCAGCATAACATAGACAAGGGCCTCAGTAGAACAGGGTCTCGGGTAAAGTGTGCTCTAGATCTGAAGAAGAAAGGAGACATTTGAAACATAAATTTGCCTCAGAGTTAGTCTTTGTGTCATAGCAGGGTGATGAGCTATCCCCAAGAGCAAGTGGGTATCTGCACAGTGGCTTTTTGAATATGACTTTGCTGGAACTGTACAGGAAACAGAAGCAGCTTCTGTACTGAGAAAATTCTTTTTTTCTTTTTTGGCTGACACATAAAAACAAAAAAACTGTACATATAATGGGGTGTTATCTGATGTTTTAATATGCTTATATATTGTGTAATGTTTAAAGCAGGCTAAACACACCCATATCCTCAAAGAGTTATCATTTCTTCATGAGTAAAATACTTAATATCTTTCTTCTACGCTTTCGAGATATTCCATACGTAATTGTTATCTATAGTTACCCTACTATGCAATACCACACCACAGTTTCTTACACCCACCCTTAAGTTACACTGTGACTTAGTACCCATTGGTCAGCCTTTCTGCATCCCTCCCTGCCCCCTACTCTCTCAGCCTCTGTCCCAGGAAAATTCTGCCTAATGACTTAGTACCATGAGGATTCTCTTAGCTTGCATGGTGGAGGGCATCTGACCCTGGCAGGACACTCAACTAGCATCAAGTAACTGATGGTGCAATTAGAGTGAGGTGCAGGGTTGAGCAATTATCCAGTTAATTTGGCATTTATCCAGATGATTGGCTCGCAAATTAGAAAACCATTAAGGCTAAACTAAAAGTTATTTCAGAGGGACTTTCACAAGTGCTCATCTGCATCTAAGTCTGATTTCTCAACTGCCTCGTTGAGCCAGATTACAAAATAATCAAATGTGCCGAGTGTGATCAGCATTTAATGAGAGGACAAATGCCTTACTTACCCAAATGTAGTCATCTCGGCAGAAGCTTTCCTTCAATCCTTGTAAAGAGGTGAGCTATGCACTTGGAGCTCAGATTCAAATTTGGTATGTTTAGCAAGCCACTGAGCCTGTCCTTGCCAATAGGAGGAGGATAGTTTTATTCCCCTTCAGGGGAAAACTAAGAGATTACATAGGAAAAGCTTTTGCAAATCTCAAAGCCTATGTAACAATATAAGAAGTTTTTTGCTGTTTTTACCTAGTATCCATACCAATGGTTTATACAGCAGCTTGTACCGAGTCTGGAATACACCCCTATTTGTGTGATTCTCAAATTTTTCTGCATATTACAATCATATCAGGAATTCTGATGCCATACACACTCCATGTCAACTGATGCAGCCTCTGAGTCTGGGACCCAGCATCACTCCCCAAAGCTCCTCAAGTGTGACTCCAGTGAATAGCAAAGTTTGAGAACTACTGCTCTGATTAATCCAATCAATAGGCCATTGAGTTTTCCTAAAGTATCCATTCTCAAACTTTACTATCATCAAAGTCACCTAGAGAACATGTTACAACGAGTTGCTGAGCCCTACCACTACAATTTCTGATATAGCAGTTCTGAGATAAACCTAAGAACTTGCATTTCTAACAAGTTATTAGGTGATGTTATAGCTTCAAGACCACACCATTAGAACTGCCGTCCTAAAATAGGAAATCTACTCTACACAGATTTTTGTTTTTAAAATTTGAATATAGCCTCGTGAAACTTCTAAGTAGGATCAAACCTCTGAATCAGAAGTTGCCCTGTATGAGGGAAATAGCAAGGTGTGTAACCGTGGCTAGAGGCACTGTTTCACCAAGACTCGGAATGCAGAGTGACTTTACAGACTGCCATGTGGCAAGTGAACTAAAGTGTTGCATGGTGTGGCATTGGTTGCCCAAACACAAACTCGAGGGAGACACTAAAAATTGAGAATATAATCATTCCTTATAGCAGCTCTCACTAATGAAATGCCATGGGTCAGAGTTTAAAATACTGAGTTTTGATACCATGCACTGTCCTCTACCCAAAATCTCTAAGTCTTCTGTCAACAGCTGTGAAAGCATTTTTCATCTGGAAGCCTATAGTCCTTTACATAGAGAGGTCTGAAATAAATTCCTCTTAAAATGTAGAGCTGTTCCTTTAAAAGAAGAAAAGTTTGAGTCTTCTAGCACGGAACCAAGTCTTTTATCAGCCAGCAAGAAACATGTTCTTTTTTCTTTTCCTTCTGCTTTGTTGTCCTATCTGTATTGGCCTCCAGAAGTTCAGGACTAATTTAACTTTGTTGTACTAATTCTAGGGAGATTGTTTCCTGCCTTCCATCTGTTTGACTTCAGCCGTATTTTTAAAGTATTTCTTACTTTATATCTTTTACCATTATCCACCTGAAGTCTCTTTAAATTAGTGAGTAAATTAAATTAAATAGCTATTTTTCCCTCCTCTACCATCTGGCAACAAATTAGTTCCGTTTGGGTAGCCTGGCCTAGAGAATATCAAAACTGGCATTCAGGAAGTGTTGCTAGTGAGGGCTGGTAAAAGGAGACTAACAGAGGAGCAAGCTTCAGCCCTCCTGCCGCAGTGAAGACACTGACTTCACAGTGCACAGAGCAGTTGTCTTCATGAGAAACCCGGAACACATTAAAAGGGTTCCGTGCTCTGGTCGAGCCAAATGTATGAGAGCATTGTAAGAAAATTTATGGCACTCCTGCTCTGGCGTGCCCACCGTGTCCTCCGCGTGACATGAGGTCATGAGAAGGCGGCTCT